>JAAGAY010089490.1:0-22144 GCA_011801015.1 Ardeotis arabs | reverse complement strand
GGGCGGGTTGGGGCTCCTCGTCGCGGCCCCGCACCCGCCGGTCTTCCCCACCCGGGGGTCGGCGTTGGGGCGCGGCTGCCGCCCCTCTGCCCTTGGCCGGCGGTTTGTGCCTGTCGGCCCCACCCTGGGGTGCGGGGAGAGGCGGGCGCGGCCGCGGGTGGGACCCGGAGCCTCCCGCGGGGGCCCGGCGGCCGGTACCCGGCCGCTCCCTGAGGGTTACGGGCGTCCACCTTGGGGGCCTCTGGCCCCGGGCCTGCTGCTACCCGCTCCCGGGCGCTGAGGGGAGCGGGGAGGGGGCGGTGGCAGAGCCCCCGGGGTGGGACTGCGGCGGGGTCCGGCCCCCTCCTGTTGCGGCGGCGGCGTGAGGCAGGTGCGGCGTCCCCGCCGCGTCCTCGGGCGCGGGGTGACCGCGGCCAACGCCCGCACCTGCGGAGGGCGGAGCGCGGCGGCGGCAGCGCCTTCACCTCGAACAAAGGGGCCGCACCTCGGGGCCGGCGGGGCAAAGGAGCCCGGGCTCTCATCCCACGGCCGAGCCTACCCGGGATAGGCTGGACCGAGCCGGCTGCCGCCGCGGCGGCGGCTCCTGCCGTGGCAGCGGCCGGGTGCCGGGGCCTCCGTGCCTGCCTGTGTGCGTGCGTTGCAGGGTGAGGATGAGGATGAGTAAGAGCAGGGCTTCTGTAACGTTTAATTGCTGCTCTCTTTCGTGTGTTGTTCTTTTCTGTAGTGGTACACGTTAAAAGGCGTTGCAGCTAACTATAGCTTGTGCTTGCCAGCAACAAAAGGAAGAAGTACAAAGTATGCCTATTGAGTTCACTAAATAATAAGAGCCTTTCGATGCTTACGTATTTGGTTAGGTAAATAATTTGGTGTTTACCTTTGGGTTTCTTTTAAATGGAAGCTAATAGCTTCAGCTCCTTCCCCTTAATTGAGTCTCAAAATGAATATGTTAAGTGGGCCATACGTATCCCAGGAGTCACCCGGAGAGAGATTTTTATATGTGATCTGTGTCTGCTTTATAGCATCGTTGAACTGTATTGGCAGAAAGACTCTCAAAATGTTTTTTTTTCAGACTCAAAATGACCCTAATGTTTTGTTTCAAGTTTGCATTTCCAGTTCTCCTTGGAAAGAGACTTTGCATTCTGCAGTGCAAGCCATTACACTTCCACAAGTGGAAGCAATGCATACCTCTGCTGGCATGTCAGTGTCTGGAGATAGGTTATAGAGAGGTCAGCACAAAAAGCTATGAGTTGTTCTTTGTCTTTTCCAATAAAAGTTAAACTGAAAAGAGAGGAGCTCCTGGGAGAGGGTCTGCATGGACTGGGAGAAGATGCTGGCGTACTATTAGTTATCAGTATAATTAATAGTGATAATAACGGGTTTCTTAAATAAAAATCTTATTTCTTCTTTGCAGCTGATTTATTTGTCTAACAGCACGTACCTCAACATTTGAATCTTGGGAAATTGTGAGCATTCTTAATAGAATAAAGAGCAACTATGTGATGGGTAAATCTCTGATGTAGATTTAAACCCTTTAGTCTCTGCTTGTGAGACAGCTTTTTGTGGAAACCTCCAAATGGAAGAAGTTATAGGCTTCGCCAGTGCTAATGATGTTTACCCCTTTTTTTTTATTTTCTGTAAGAATGGGAGAATGTAACATACTTTTACACAAGACAATCAGAAAAAGCTTTCAGTCTGCTGCATGAGAGGTCAGCTGTGGGGTTAAATAAGCTGTGATACTAAATAGTGAATGTACTCCTTTACTATTGCAGATTCCTTGATCTCAGTCTTTGCTTTGTCATGTTCTTCTGAATTTGAGGAAGGGAAAAAATAAAACCATTTTAAGGTGAAGTCAGTATTTTGAGTTGCATGCACTTTGGCCATGTTGTAATCTTTTTTTGTTTTTTTTTTTCTTCTAGACCTTAAAGAGAGAATCTTTACCATGAAAGAGAAAGCTAGAATGTCTGGTAGCTGTGTGTTTGCTATCTGTGTCACCTGTGAACACGTACTCTTTACATAAATAATCCTGAGAAATAGTAGGCTATTTGGGGGGAAAAAAAAATGTGGAGGAGGCGGGCAGGGAGAGATGTGGCTGTGAGGATAAGGCAGTGCTGGCTAAAAGCAACCAAGAAGGACACAGGACTGTTAAATAAGCGTTGCTGGAGACCTTGCAGTGGTCTGTGTGTCTTCTGTATTCAGGCTGACTTCCATAAGAACAGTTGTGTTCTTAACCTCAGTTAAGTCATGCACTGACATCCCTGCTTATACTTTTTTGAGGGGACTACCCTGAAACAGGAGTGTTCTAAGATGTGCTTTTACTCCTGTTAAATTTCAAATGCATCTGACTTGAAAGAAGGCAACTGCTGAGGTGAAGGGTGGTGGTGTCTCAGAAACTGATGTATGGCAGTATTTGGTATCAAAGAATGATGTAGGTACAGTGTCTTGTTATGTAAAAAGTTATTTCGGCAACTGCATTTCAACTAATTGCCAAGAGCATTATTTTCCCTGCAGTTTCACAATTGAGGAAGAAATATTTGTACAAGAAAAATCTTGGAACTTTGTGGTTAGCTTGCTTTGTTTTGCCAACCTGGCAAGGGCTATACAATAAAGTGGTCCTGGGAATAAGTCACTGATCACATGCATGGTGTGTTCTGGGAACTCCCCACCCCCTTGAAGGTGCTTACAGACAGCTTCCAGTAAACTTCTAATTGCTCTAAGCTATTGAAATTACTTTGCATCTAAATTGAAATCTATTTTAAGTGAACAAGGTAGTTTGGTAGGCTAGTGACAGCATTCTTGTGAACATATTATAGCCTGCCCACATCACACACACAATTATGGGACAACTTTAAGTCTCCTTCCTACCTTACGAAGAATTGATGTGAGGAACCAAGAAAACAGAACAGTTGGTGTAATTACTGTACATCCACTGAATGTTCTGCAAAATGTTTTACATTTTATAAATTACTAAGCTGGGAAGAAATGCTTGTATGTTACTAGTCTGTTGCAGTACTTAAAATCAACTCTCAGGGTAGTTCTAAAATGTTATTGCTAAGTCTTACTGTCTGTGCAATCTGAAATTGTTCCCAGTCCTTGTGGATGCAAAGAACTTGGAGTCACTTTAACTATAGCACATGTGCTTTGCAGACAGACCAGGGAGTTACTAAATCCTGTTTTGCTTCTTGTCATGTTTTCTTAAGTGTTGTGAGTCAGAGTAAGCACTTACCAACCAAAGTTTTGTCAGTGGGCACAACTTCTTGTCGAATCTCTTTGGTAGATGTGCAATCCACAACTATCGGGTTAGGCTTATACTGCTTTTACTGAGGAGCTCTACGCAGCAGCAAAAAAAAAAAAAATCAGAAATTCCTACAGAAAAAAATCAGTCCTGGATTTAGGAGTGGGAGCAAGTTGGAAAGAAATGTTGTATAAGCTAAGTAACACTGCCTTAGAATGAGAGAATTGATTGCCTTTGCCTAGAGAGTGGCTTAGTCTGATGTTTTGTTTAGGATTAGTTTTGTGTCTGTCAAAATTCCTAGCACCTTTGGAGCAGTGGATTGGTAACACTGAAGTGTCCAAGGTGTGCGTAGAGGGGAAGAAAGGAGAAAGAGAGGTTAGAAAGCATAAAGAGAGGAAATGTAATGAAAAACACAGTTACTATAGAGAATTCAAAATAAGCTCTGCTGTAATCAGTTTATAATGGTAATATGGAGAGGAGCCAAGAATGCAAAGAAGGTAGCACAAACAAGAGATATGAAGAGAATTGGTTGTGTAGTAACTCTGCAATCATTACTTCAGTGGAACTGATGATGCTTATTTTGTGATACTGGCTCCTTAGTTCGAGCAATTACAATATACGTTGAATTCCTACCAGTACAGTTCATTTAATGTACTGCATTTTTCTCTGTAAACATTAAGTTTACTACATAATTTGATGCAAGAGTGTGGGAATGTCTGGTGCAGTGGCCCACAAGGTTTTGTTTAAAAATGGTATGTAAATACACTGTATGACTGAACAAGTATTTCTGCAAATTATGGAAAACGTGATTTTGCAAAGGAGCTTGGCACCTGTGCTTAGTAGGTACGTATCAGGGATCAGCCATGCATTCAGGCCTTGTTACCTGTGTCATTTTACCTGCTGAAATGCTAACTTAATACCCTTCTGTGCCACTGTTAGACTTGATCTTTAACTCTGATCCTTGTCCCCAGCGGTCTGTGAATGCTTATATATAACACCCACATATAGGCAAGCAGAAATGTTTCCATCAATATTAAACAGAATGTAGTAAATATGAAAGGTTTCCAGACGTGAAACTTCTGTGAAGGATGTTAAAAGCCAGCTATGTTTGATAACAGTCCTTCGCTTTGCCAGTCGCTCCTGTTGAAGCCCATCAGACAGCACAGAGTAAAGCTCATCTGTCATGTCAGGGCTGTACCAGTGTAGTCCTGTTGGTATAGCTGTGCTGTTTCCTGAAAGAGCTTTTAGTATGGAAGCAGTTAATTACAGCAGCACTTTCCCCAGTGGGATTTATTTCAGACCTCAAAATGAAATGAACTATACAGACAGGAAAACAACGTTAATGTGACAGACTTCTACAGGCGTGCTGTGTCAGTCACAAAACCCACCCTTGACTGGTGAGGTCACACCATGGAAGATGTTTGAGTAGATGGACCCGAAGGCCCTGCTCAAAGCAAGGCTGGTAGAAGCTCATCCTTAACCCATCTGTCGCTGTTATCAATGAAGAACAAAGTAAGCAAAATCAGATACTGAATTAAAGTGGTTATTGTGTGGAAGAGCTATTTTGGTATGACACCACTAAATTATAAAGTTTTTACACATTTAACCACCTAAATTAATTTTACCTTTGTAATGTAACATGCAAATAAAGCTTTATTCCAATCCTCGGAACTCTTGTATTTTAAGAAATAATGCTTTAGATTGCACACTCTTAACAGCAGGTTTCCGTGAGGTAAAATTTGTATTTAACAATATCCAAATTAAAGAGTTCATTGCAGTGCTTCAGTGACCGGTCCAGTACGGTCATGACTGATAGCTCAGTGCACCTTATTGCAACTTGAGTTCTCTGAATTTTTATATGTTTACATTTTTGAAGTTGTCACTGATTTGAAAATAAATATGAAATTTGTTTTACATTTGTATAGTTCATATTGTGAAGTCAGTGATGCAGCACTGGTCTGTATGAGTACGATTTATTAAAGCATCTTTCCTTTGTGCTCTCCAGCTTATATATTTTTTTGTCTGCTACTGATCAGGCATGATGGCTTTGAGATTCCAGTTCATTCATGTGCACTGGAAGTATGGTATGTAATAAAACAGGAAAACTTAACCTGGAAAGAAAACACTGCACTCTGGACTCATTCTCTATACAGTCTAGTATTGTCATTCAGAATTTAAAGAGCAGATGCTTTAGGCTAAGTGTCAGAAACTGCTTTCTGTTAAGCGAGTTCACCATCTAAAATGTTTATTAATAGTGTTGTAGGGAAGAAAAGACGGCTGTGTGTAACTTTCATTGTGAAAATCAGTGTGGTCTGCAATGTGTTGGAGTACCCCAGTAGGAAGATGCCGACTGTAACTTGAGATGCATTGAGTGCTAGTACTTGATTGTTTTTCCCTGTTTAATGAAGACTGCAATAAGAACAATAATGAAAAATTAAAAGACCATGATAAAGAACAATAAGAAAGCTGCTAGTCTGAATTATTAATTTGCTTTGTGTCAGTACTTATTTTGTTTTAGTGTATAGTGTAACATAACGGACTTCTTAGAACAATTAATGAAAAAATACAGGAGCATTTGTTTTAGAAATGTTAAAAAGGGTGAAGTTAAAATAGTTTTTCTGAATGCAGCATTCTTTCTGGGAAGAACTTGTCTTAGGTGTGGTTGTGTAGCAACAGCTCCTGCTTAACTGTTGTTGCCTTTTGGACTTGGAGGAGTTAAGTTCTAAAACTTAATCCAAGCTATCTCTCAGTCCTTATTTTACATCTTGTTTTGATGATAACTTGGATCTTAAGTTGTGATCTCAACTTTTTACCCTTCTGGTACTGCTGTGAGGGGAAAATACTCACTTTTAACCAATATATATTGCACATCTGTAATGCTTCTGTGCTTTGTTAATGAATCCCACTGCAGGCATTGCCAACTGGTATTTCCTGTGTTCAGAGCTAGAGAGGTTATAATTTGTAGATTGGTGGTGGTCTTCAACAGGCCAGTAGCTAATCCACAAAGTATTTTAGGAAAGCCTGTACATGTACTCCCGTGCAACTGTTTCCCTGTCAATCACTAACTTTGGGCATGTAGTTATTAGTTTTACTGATAGGCTTATGGTTGCAATTATACTTAAAAGATATATTTTGTAGTTCAACTGCTCACCAAATTGCTAGAATTTTTCCACTCCTCTTTGCCCAAGAACCTAAGAGTGAGATCTGAAATGTTTGCATTTGGAATCATTAAAAAACTGTAGATAGTCCTGATTTTTATTTTGAGAAACTTCTTTACTGTTCTATCTCTTTAAAGTTTTTCATTGGATCTTATTGGGAAAGTTGATCTTTTTAGGTAACTTGGTTTGGCACGTGTTGAACTTCTTTAGTAGAAGAGCATCTGTTTATCTTAAAATTATATGAAAGTTAACCTATATCTGTTGTATTTTCTGTCTTGCAAAGGTTGAACTTCATAGCTCTTGCAGTCAAAATGGATGGAGGAATGAAATAACGTAACAAAACCATTCTTTTCTGCAAGATGCATGAGTTAGAACTGACACTGTGTGTGCAACATGCATAGTTTAAGTGACCTTCAGGCAGGAGTATTTTAAAGAGCAATGCAAAAGCAAATTAGTCCTAGTGATTTTCAGTGTAGTTTGGAAAAAAATGAAGAAAACCATCCATTGCTTGAGGAGCAGAGTTCTATATTGTAATCTTTCTAACAGGCTTTACTACAATTTTAAGAAGTAAGACTTTTTTACAGATATGGGGAGAAATAATTTTGGGAGGGGAAACTGAAGCAGAAACAATCTTGTGGCCAAATAGTTGGATTTAAAAAAAAATATGAACAGTGCAATACAATATGATAAAATACTGAAATGGTCATAACTAACCCAGTTAGAGTGGCGTAGTTATTCTTGGATTGTCAGCAATTTGAAGGAGAGGTTTTCAGGAACATAATTTCTGATTCTCAACAGACTAAGATCTTTCATGTTGGCCGTTATCTGTGAAGAGGAATGAGTTTTAACAGTACTAACTTTTCCAGAATTTATGCAGGACTCAGACTGTGTGTGTATTAAGGTAAAAGAAATAAGCCCCTCAAGGAAAAAAAGCTGTAAAACTCTGACTGTTTGGAGAACTGATGCTATTAGAAGTACTGCAGCTAAATTGAAAGCGTGCTAGTGACCAGCTGGAAATAAAATGTTTTCACAAGTCAGTGGTAGTGAAGGTTTTGTAGGCCAGAGGAAATCCTATATTACACCATGCAACATTGAAAAGGTATTAGGTCACATACTTCTAACTGAAATTTAAATGTTCATGTGTACAGAAAAGAATACACTTGGTCATGTTTAGCATTGCAACATGTGTAGAATTAAATGAATTAAATGTTGATAAAGTTATCAGATTTCACCATAGAGTTCTATAGTACTTCTTCCTTGGGGAGACTGACCTTTAAAATAAAGCGGACTTGATCTGTGACCACTGCTGGAATGCCTTTAGCTTTTGCGTTGCACGTCTGGCCAGAGGAAGAGGCACACTTGAGACCCATCTGGTGATGTGCAGTAGTATACCATCTTTAATAATGTCTTTTCCAAGGCTCCATGCCTTTGGAGTGTGATTACAAAACTAATTTTTAGATTGTTTATCAGAAGCTCTTGCTTGCTGCTTCACTTGGTTACCCAGATAGTCTAAAATGAATGTTATGCTTGCTTCTGATTTTCACATATGTTGTATAAAGAGCATTTTTTAAAAATAGCTTGTTCTGTTAAAACTGGAACTTACACACTTAGGTTCTTGTAAGTCATTTAACAGTTCTGTGGTGTTCTCAATTATCATGTGCATGGTAAGAGCTGTAAGAATTCAAATAGGAACAAAAAGCAATTTTTAAAAGTTGTACTACTTTACAATTTGAGAACATTTAATTTGGAAGTGTCTTCTGTGGTACTGCAAGAAAAGTCTGATCGGCATTTTAAGCAGGCCAAGATCAAAACCACCCTTCACTGGCACTTAATGTGGAAATTGATAAATTTACTTGAATGTTAATAATTTCATACTAAGTTCATGAACTGAATACCATCTGTTTCTAGCCTCTGCATGTTTTAGGCCCATAATATGTGAAATAGCCATGAAGCTCTACCATGTATCATATGTTTAGCAAGTATATATTGAACTGAAAATTAATTGCCCGATTAGATTGTCTACTACATTGACTATACCAATTTTACAAATTGTAGATCTCATAGTTTTAGAATAAACAACATTCAAAAATGGGAAGGGATCAGACTAAACAGTGTTTCAACTTCATGAATGCTTTATTACCATGCAATATCAGGTCTATAACCACTTGTGTCCTTGAATCACCTACTCAAAAGGTTAATTACAAGTCTTTGTATTTGCAAACCAGTCTCGTTCAGCGAGTCATGCGTATGAAATCATCTTTCCCTGAATAAAACAAAAATAATTAGGATTTTAGGAGGAGCAATTTGCACTGCATAGCATGTCAACAGGAGAAGTTACCGGAAGAAAATATAGCTACAAACGTAAGGCTGTTAAAATACTACAAAAGAATACTTACACATTTGTAATTGGGTGGTAAAACAGATGAATGAAGTGACTTACTTTGCCAAGTCAAATTCCACTAGTGAAATTTATTTGTTACAGCTAGATGATTCCTTGGAGGAATAAAAGGAATTTTTTTGAAATGCGAAATCCAACATGGTCCTATTTTATTAGGCTCTGTTTGGCTGGTGTATTGATGCAGTCTGCCTGTGGGAAGAGAGAATGCTGTGGTAGAGGAGAATTTGGTGGCACCTACCTCTTGATGTCTATTGCTAATGACCTGTGTTCAGTCTTGTGTGTTCGCACCGTTTTGTGCTGTGGCCTTTGATACAGATGTGCTTGTGCCTGCTAGAGCACTTGTTCCCTGCATCCTTCATTGCAAGAAGCCAATTAATAAAATGTGAAGGGTAGTGTATTTTGGTATTCCTACTCTGCTTTCGTTGAAACTTCAGTGAGCTAGGCACTGACCGCACAGAAGGCAGTGCCTGCCTCGGAAATGGTTTATTTGAAAGCTTAAACTTTTTCTATGTCAAGAATTTCATAGGAGTGTTATTCGAACAAGGCTTCTGTGTTCATTCTGTCTGTGCTAATACCTTGAAAGAATTTAAGGGTGTTCATGTGAGTTTTCACCATAATACTATATGACTGGCTAACGAGGCAAAATAAGTTGTTTTGAGCAGGATAAAGTCCCTGAGCTATCAACATCAGAACTTGTCTCACTGTGAAGTGAGATGCCTGCAACACCACAAGGCTGCTTCTACCAACCAGAATACGTGGATGGCATCCCTCCGGTAGACCCTTTAGTGTTGAGTGAAGCCTGGCATGAGCCTAGTGGGAACTTGTTTTTGCTTTGCAGATACCGTTTGTTTCTACGTTTCTCTGTCACAAGTTAACTTTCCTGCCTATAGAGCAGTGAAACTGTTTGAGTAGAGTTTTGGGTTTAGTGAGTGTGGATTTTAAGTCTGACTGTAAAAATGACAATATGGGTATTTACTTTTTCTAGAAAATGCACATCCGGCATTCTGAACCTCTACCTAAAGGGTTGCTAACAATTAATGAGACACTTGTGTTAGAGGAAAACTTGACTTACGGACTTGTTCTGGCAAATCTATATTTTTTTCAAGTATGTCTTTTGGGAGCCTTTTTCAGACTTCTTTAAAGAATTTACTTTGTCAAGCCAAGTCAAAATGCTTACATTTAGATCTTCCTTAAATTTCTTCAGTGAATGTCAAAACGTAAGCATACAGGGGCAAAAAGGACACAGTGATGTGGTTGAGATTTCTTTTGAAGTATAGTTGACAAAAAAAAGCTGGTTTTATGATAATAAGCTCTGAGCAACTTTTTGAATGCAGAGCTCTTCAACTGCTTTTAAAAGTGAGTTGCTGAGTCTCATGCTGCAAGCTCTGGCATGGTGCCTTCGAGAGAACTCCCTCTTTGTGGTTTTCCAGAATAGCTGGAAGCAGCAGCTCTGTGTGAATGTAAGTGATGCCTGACTTATCAGTCAAAAGTTAGCTTCCAAATGTGATTTCTTGCACTTGAAACACAGGGTGAAAATGGCTGTAGCTACTATGTCTTAGGTGACACTAGCTTAAATGTGTCCTTAAAGTGCTTCCCTCAGTCCTTAGTTGAATAGCACTAACTTAAGGCTCGGAGTTGTTGACTCTGTGTTACTAAAGCTTATCCTTGTAGTCTATGCCTACCTATGCCCCTTACGTTTTATGAAGTGGGACAGGGGGAGTGTCTTGTATATCATCAAATGCTGAATAAAATTCAGTAGTAGCAGCTGCTTTACGTAGCATCTCCTGTGAATGTAACTTGACTTGTCAGGAGACTTGGTTATGGATATTCGGTATGGGAGCTTCTTCTGCAGATGTCCTCCTCTTCTGTTTCAGCCTTTCATTCCTCCTTAGTTTTGCTTGTGCTAGAAAATTGGCTGAGGTTCCATAGTATCTGTTTGTCTGTCTTCTTCCGAATCCATGCAAGTATTTAGTGTGGATAGCTTTGACAGGCTAGTGACATGTAGTTGTTCATTCTTCTACTATGACTGCTGTTACTGTTAATTTTCTCCTCATAGTATATAATGTTAAATCAATACAAAATGGATGTCTAATAGATTAGACCTCCATGTTTAGAAATTTAATCTAAGGGAAGACATGACTCATACTTTGGGTTAAAGCAGTGTCAACCTCAGAAAGCTAAGTTCCCTCAGTGATTAGAACAGACTGGGATAGGGCACCAGCCACGTAGTGAACTTGAGGAAGCAGAAACAGTATTCTAGACTCTCATGGAAGTGTGTATATTACCAAAAGAACTTCACAGTATAACTTCAGTCTATTGAACTATGAAAACAAGCTTGCTGTTGGTATTAACCTAGATGCTGTGCTTGAGTTTGCTTCTTTTTCCACTGATCTCTGGATCAGTCCAGATAAACCATTGCAAGTATCTAGAATTCTTCCAAATGTTCTGTAATAGCCATCGCATAACTTACAAAAAGTGAGGAATCTTCAACAGATGCTGAATTGTGGTTGAGGAACCTTGTAATACTTGTGTTGTTTTTCCACAGTGTTTACAGGCTGGAGGTGCTGCAGTTCAGCTTTCCTCAGCTATGTGTTTTTCTGGTTGATCTTCAGTGCCAGCAAGCTTGTTTAGGTAGCTAATCTCTCTGAGAACCATTATAGGTTCGTTTTTGTCTAGAGCGACTTCTGAACTGCTTTGCCACCTAGTTGTTGCAAACACCGGTGCTATTGGAAGGAAGGATAAGGGAGTATCAGACTGGCAGGTTTAGTTTAATCAGCCTTGCAGACACACACAGTTGGGCTCGAGTGTTTTGTGTTTTGTCATCTCTTTATGTGGACAATAATGTTGCTGCTTCATTTTCTTTTCAGTACACTGCAAGGCTTAAAATCTTAAGACCTTGAGTTTGTTCCAGACTATTTCTGCTGTTAAGTTTGTCAGAGTTTTCTTGTGCTGTTCCATATGGGTTTCAAGAAATTTCTTTATGCAAGTGTCTCCCCAGAAGTCATCTTGCAGGATGCCAAAGAAGCTTTTTGGTAACAAAATGCTGAAAAGATGACTTAAAACAGATGGATTACATATCTATTAGCACTTCAGAAGCTGCTGCGTAGTTCATGGCCATGCGCAGAAGCTGGCACTAAGGCCCTGTGGAGCCTCGAGGAGACTGCCAGAAGACTGAACTTGTTTACTGTTTGCTGGTGATGCAGTGACTTCTTGTTGGAGGGAATCTCAATTCCTGCAATGGTGTCTTAAGAGCACAGAGCTGTAGGCATTTAGGGACCAGTGTTCTTTATAGCAGCATGATATTACTTGTAGGATGGATGGCATCTCTGTTACCTGGTGAAGAGTTCATTGGTTCACTCTTCCAGTTTCAGTGCCTCGATGTGGTTACAGTTTGAAGTACCTGTCTCAGGAAGCTGAGAAATATGGGTCTTTTGCCTGAGGAGATTTGCTGCTGCAGAGAGATAGAACTTATGTCTGTTTTCTACCCTTTACTTTTCTTACTAAGGTGTAGTCACCTTAGTAAATTTGTTTTGTGGGTGTGGGAGAGACAGGCACCTTTTATGGTGTGCACTAAAAAGCTTTGGAAAGAAGGATTCTTACCAAACCTTGAATGTGGCTTAACTACTTGTTAAAGTCATGGAAAGCTATGAATCCTAATTCCCAGTTAAACAGGTTTATGTCAAAGGATTGTTTTCAGGAAAAAGGAAAAGACTTACTGTGAAAATGTTTCTAACTTGTTCCAAGATTGAGGTTCAAGTGGTCTGTTTAATTGTCTAATGAGACTAGGAATTTCTAAGACAGGTTTGAATATTTGAGTTTGGTTTCCTCTTTTTTAGACTACTACTTAGAATTTATAGTGATTATTTAATATTTGAAATATTCTACTTTAATAAAATACTGATGTTACTTTATGCAGAGCTTGGCAGATGTTGCATATTTGAACTGTAATAAAAACACCAGTCAAACTTGAGACATGGGATGACACTTACTACAGTAATGCTGATCTAACCTAAAAAACTTCCATACTCTCCAGTTCTTAAAAGAGCTGGCATCGTGTATCCCATCCTATGTCCTCATGTATTCTATCTATTTCTAGGTCATAGGGTGTTCCTGCTGATCTAGTTTGAATATTGTAATTAGAAGCAGCTGTTGGGAGGGTTAGGCTCTGCTTGCCTGGAGTTGCCTCCCTCCTTTTCCAGGAACACTTTTGTTGCAGGAATAGCTGAATCATTGCTGAGGTGTCTTCCAGATACTTTGCATCTAGTATGCTGTTCTGTGCTGATCACTTCACGATACATTCTCAAGCATAATTTGCTGTTAACCAGACTGAAACTACTGAACTCAATAAACAGTGAAGTAACTGGATGAAATTGTGATCTTTTAGTAACAGATAAGATTATATTACTTGATGGTCCCTGGAGACATAAAATATGTTGACACTTTTAAAAATTCTTGGTCCTGTGCTTTTTCTCAGAAAGCTGAACTTGTGATTTGTAGGTCATGCAAGGCAACAAAGTTGTGAATCATTTTGTGAAATTAAGAAACTTTGGATAATATTCAAACTCACTTTAGAAGGTGGGGTTACTGTCAAATAATTACTATAAATTTTTACTCCAGAATGAGATAAAAAGTTGTAGGTAATGTTTCTGGAGTTGATAGATTATACTAAGTGTAAAGTACAGAGTAGTGCAGTTACTATTTCTTTAAGGAAAAAAAAATGATTGAGTTATTTGTTGAGAACGACATGAGTCTCCATTCTAAATATTGTTTGATTGTTCAGTTAGTGATTGATACGCTGTTTTGCCTTTCTGGAAGTATTCTGGTCAAAGCATACTAACTGTAGTTCTTAATATTGTGCAGGTAGCTCGTGTTTCAATTAAATTATTCCTGTTCCTTCTAATGTATGAAGTTCTAACTCAGTTAAAAAAAAAACAAAACAAAACAAACCCAAAAAACCCCAAAACAAAGTAAAAGCAGGTGCTGTGCTGTATGAGCTGCTGGTTGTAATTGATGCTCATTATATAAAACAGTCTTCAGGGAAGAAAGTTACTCATCATAAAAGTGAGTGGGTAATGAGGTTAATATGACAGTCTTGCAAATCTTCATGTAATCTTCTCTTAAACAAAGGGAAACAAAAGAACTGGAATCTAGTTTTGATGTCATAGTTTTATGAAGGCTATAAAAATAACAATATAATTGTTTTGTAATTGAAGAAAGGCACCACTATCTCTACATATTAACTAGAACCTACTATACTAACTGTACTAGTTGTCTTTAAACACAAAGCTGTGTTTAACCAGTCCCCTTCAAAGTCCTCCTGTTAAGGACAACTGCATTTTCACAAAGCCTGCATTCAGCTTTATGTATAGCACTGCAGAAGATGCCAGCTGAATTTGTGCCTGTAATGATGTGACTTCAGTGTAATGCTTCTCCTTCCCTGGTCTGCTCCCACTGACATTGCATTTATGAGACTCCAGGGGATTGAAATAGACAGAGCAACTTCTTGACCTCTTTTAGTCACATTCTCTAAGAAGATGACTCTGATAATATGTTCTATTCTTCCTTAATTTTTGGCTTATTAGCCACTTCTGGATACATTTTGACAGAGATTTAGGTGTCTTGGATATGATTGTTCCCTTAAGTTTCCTGAATGTGTGCTCCTGGCTGAGGAGGGAGAAATCTGTACCAATACTCCCTGTGAAGGAAAGGAAGCAATCTGAACTGGATGTCTGTTGCCCTGTCTGGCCTGGTACACAGCTACTTTGTTGGCCACTTTTTTGCTCCCTTTTAGTGTGTGAACATTGGGATTATTGTATTGAGGGATGTAGAGGACAAACGGAATAGGTATGTAAGGAAGCATGCTTTGATTAATTGCTTTGGACCAAGTTAATCTGTAAGAAAGTCATCTGAGAGATAGGAAAATTTAAGAGAAGTCTTAGATAAGCAGTATGAGTGAGGGGATGAAAAGAGGATAACATTCCCCCCCCCCCTCCCCAAAGCATGTTTTTAGGTCTCAATTTATTGGGCTGAAGAAGTAGATGGGAGGACAAAATAAAGGCTAATGTAGTAGGGAGACTAAAGATTCCTACTTCTTCGCCCCCTGCCCCCCCCCTTTTTCCTTCCTCCCTACTGTGTATTTGCAAAGATAATGTTCATTGAAAACACTGTTCCTGGAGATGAAAATCTTTTATTGCTGGCATCTGATCATCTTACCCATTCATGTGGATCTGAATAACCACACTGTACTCCAAGTCTTTATGCAGAAGTTAACATGATTTTTGTCCAAGTCCTGTTAGAGGAATATTCTCCAGCTTGCTCCTGTATTGGGTGGAGCTGAATGTTGTGTTTGAATTCACGGGGGCCACAGATAACACATTTCTTGCAGACATGATCCTAGAAGTTATTTAGCTACATACTCTTCTTTTGATTGACCAGATTTCTAGACTGTTGAATAAGATACTATTGCTGATGCTAACATAAATTATAATTCCTACTCCTGCAGTGTTTCTGATTTAGTCTAATAACTCTCTAACCTGGCTCTACAAAAATTATCCTGGCTCCAACTGGAAACCTGCCATTAAATGAAGCATAGAATTATGGTGGTGGTTATCTGCAAGCAGGCAATGAGCAGCTGTAGGAACTTTGCGAACTGCTTACTTTGGCAGAGCAGCCACTGAGATTCATTTGTTTGTGCCCTTATCTGCTCAAGCATGTTGGAGTTTCCTAGGAGTTTATCTGCAGCAAAGGTGAGGAGTGATCCATAGCATGGTGGTTAGACAATGCTCTCTCCCTTCTGAGTGAAGGTATGTTGTTGACCCAGCTAAGCTTTCACTTCCCTTCCAACTTGTTGGGCTACAAAAAGAGCTGTTTAAAAATAAGCTTTCATATATGTCATCAGCTCTATGACTGTGATGGGGATTACCAGTGGGTGTGGTAAAAAGCTGACCTGTATAAATGAATAATACAGCTATTGACAGCACCCTGCTTGGCTCTGTGTGAACCTCTCTGCTGTACGGTGACAATAGGATTCTACTGCAGGATAAGTCTGTGTTTATCCTCTGACCCCCAAACAATTTTGCACTGTGAATGTTAAAAAAAGTACACATAATATGAAAATCTGCTTTTTTGAGTTTTATAACAAGAGGTTCTTGCCACAATCTGTGTCATTTTTATAGTAATTATAAAGTAGGATAATTCAGAAACTAGATATGATCCAAGTTAATACTACTTATGAAAATAAGTCAGACTACATACATTAAGGGTGAGAAAACTTAATTTGCGTGAAACTTCATCTCAGGTGCTTTACTGTTAAAATTGGAATCTATGTTCCTCTTTGCTTTTGAAAGACTGAAACAGAAATATGTGGCAGTAGCTTAAAACTTGTAATTGCCAACATCTTTCTCCTCTCTGCTGGAATACTTGCTCAGAAGCAGTCTCACTGGATTGAGTGTCGTTTGCACAGTATCAGACTGTACTTACTTGCTTTGTTTGTAACTTATTTCTCTCTCTTCGCATTGTCTACCATTCAGCAGGCCTGAATTTTGCAAGCATTATATTTTTATTGGATTGAGGAAAAACTTGAGAGCAAACTGACCTCCCTCAGCCTCCTGCCACTACAAAAAGTGACAGAGTGTTTGACAAGCTTATCTTCAAGATTTGAAATCTGTAGTAGCTGAAATTTTGCTGTCTTCAGTATCTTACTGGAGTGTTGTTCACTGACAGTTATTGATGAGTTGATAATTCAGGATGCTGCTTTGACTGGTTGGTTCAGGTTTTTTGAATCAAAGATAAGTAACTGAATTAAATATCTTATGCTTCTGAAAATGATTGGCTGCCATAATATCTTCTTGGTTAAAGAATTTTCAGTGAAAAGTAGCATCATCACTAACTTTATTATTTATAAGGAACTTATTGGTTGGACATTGCTTTGACTTTTCAAGTATGTGTCAGCTGTTGCACAAAGTACAAGAAGTGGCAACTTCTCTTTGTCACACTGGAACGCTATTTGCTGAATTGCAACTTCTATAAGCTTTCTATATAAACTTCTATAACTTTCTATATAAAATATGAATTTTCACATTGCTCAATCTACTTAAAGAACATAGGTTAATTTACAACAAATGATATAGTGAAACATTACTGTTGTGTATTTGATTTTTTTTTTTCAGATTTTGCACAAACTGACCTGTCAAAGGTCCTGCTGAAGTTGTTTGGACTTGTTCCAGTATTGAAGTGCTTGTAGAAGAATAATCTGTTTTGTTGCTTAGTAAGGTTAGTATAGCCATATCCAGGTATACTAGTGCTTCAGTTTCTGTGCTTCTGAGAGTATGCGTTGTAATCTAAACTTGTCAAACTGAGCTCTTGTCAGTTGATGACTGGAGTTCAGAGAAATTTTCTTTTTATTACTTGTTTGAAATAGATACTAAAAACAAGTAGGCATAGCTTTCGGGACACGTTTTTCCTTTAAGAGAAAAGTGCAAAGACACAACATTGTGTAGTACTTCAAAATGCAATGTAGTAGGTTGAAAATGTACATATAGCTTAGAGCTATTTTCATGTTCTTGTACTCCCTCTTGAGTAAAAAGAAAGCAATGGTTCTTTTTCAGTAATGATGGCTGAAACAAATCTTTTTTTTTTTTTTTGTTCTCATCCATCTCCTTTTTGAAAGAACTTGTTATTTATATTTTTCTGCTACATCTCTGTAATTACTCATGTTTATTCACTTAGATAACCTTTCTGGGGAAAACAAGTTAAATTACTTAATTTTCAATTGCGTTTTCAGAGTTCTTTGACAGCAGAATGGGTACTGTTACTGATGTAATCCGGAGTTTTTCACACAGGTTGTGGGTTAACCTTTGTGGGCAGCTAAGCACCACACAGCTGCTTGCTCACTTGCCTTCTGCCAGTGGGGTGGAAGAGAGAATCAGAAGGGTAAAAGTGAGAAAACTTGTGGATTGAGATAATGACAATTTAATAACTTAAAAAAAACCCCAAACCAACAAACAAAAAAAAACCCCTGAAAAACAAGCGATGAAAATGAGATAGTTGCTCACCACTAGCTGACCAATGCCGAGCCAGTCCCCTGAGCAATGACAGCCCCAGCAAACTTCCCTGCCAGCTTTAATTGCTAAACTATGACATGGGATGTCCCTTTTGTCAACTGTCCCAGCCGTGTCCCTCCCAACTGCTTGCCCACCCACCCCCAGCCTACTTGCTGGCAGGGCAGCGTGAGAACCAGAAAAGGCCTTGACACTGTGTAAGCACTGTTCAGGAACAGCAAAAACATCTGTGTGTAATCATCACTGTTTTAATCACAAATCCAAAGCATAGCACTGTACAAGCTATTCTGAAGAAAATTAACTCTATCCCAGCCAAAACCAGTACACCTTTTTATTTATTTTTTAATTCCAAGAAGGTTTGGCTTAATCTCTAATGAAGCTTCTGACAGCGTACTTTTACACTTAGCTGCCTCACTGCTAGCAAAACCTTAGTGCAGGTTGTCAACTAGGGATTTTGATAGTTTCAAGAAAATTGTCATGCTTCACATTCTGATTGTTTAAGCTGCACCAAGTGTGATTCATTATGCAGGAGGATGTAATTTTAGTGTGAGATTGTCAAATGACCATGATGGGAAAAAGTAATAAGGTAGTGGTGTCTCATTACTGTGCTGTATTATCTGATAGTTCTGTGTATAACTAAACTGTGGTGCCATGTGAACGTACTCCTTTTGAGCTTTCTAATTAACAAAATCTAAGGTACATTTGGTTCTTAGTTGCTACTATAGATCTCTCTTGTGTTTACATCTTCTGAAATGTAGAGATTGTGTTTTTTGGACATCAGAGCTTGTTTCGACCTTAAATCTCTGGAGGACGGTACATTCTGTCACTGTGCAGTGACTTTCCCATGTCTTAAGAACTATGCAAGCAGACAAAGTGTTGTCTATGTATAACCCAAATACTGTTATGTTGCAGTTGTGATAGGTAGGGAATGAAATGAAGGTGTGGGAAGATAGTAGTTTGAAATCTGCTAAAACTATAACATGATTTAAAAAAAAAACCAAACGTAATGGAATTGTTACTTTTTCTACGCATGCACACGCACATTTGACTGTATGTGAATTAACTGTTGTAGAGCCCTCTGGTGTTGGTGAGGTGCAGAGATTTGAGTTGGAGCAAGCAGTTGTGAACTGAGACAACTGTTTCAAATATACAGAATAACTGCATTTGTGGCCTAGGAAGGCAAATTGAATCTTTCCACTCTGCGTAAACTAAATTATTATTTCAGTTCCTGATTGACTTACTGAAAAATGGGTATTTTTAGGTCGTAAGTGACACATTTGCTTTTCTCTGAGAAAGTACACTAGCTAATCCTTGCTGTTGCTGTGTTCTGGTGCCTGCTGTTTAAGCTGGAAATTCCTTCAAATATCTGTTTTCTTTTCTTTGCGGCTGTCATGTCTCATGTTTTCTTGAATGGTGTTGACTCACTGTGGCTTCCTTTTTCAATTCTTGCTTAGTAAACTAACAAGACTTCTTGACAAATATTGTGTCTCTAAAAGAAAACCCTACATACCAAAATGTAAATATTTTCCCTTAATTGTTCTTGGATGCTGTGAACTCACTTCTGCCCTTTCCAAATGGTGAAGGCTTTCATTGCTCATGCTACAAAAAAAGATGAGCTTGGTATGCTTTCTGGAATGATGTCCAGTGAAAAAGCAGATAGCTTTCACTGGAGATAGCAGAACTGAAATTAAGTCCTTAGATATGTAGGGCTTTAAAACAAACTTACTTTAAACGGTGCCTGTGAGAGAAGAAAAACTAATGAAGCAATATTTTTCTTCTAGATTTTTTCACTTTATACCTGTGAATTTTCTGCAATCCAAAGATGGCTGCAAATAAGCCTAAAGGACAGAATTCACTGGCTTTACACAAAGTCATCATGGTGGGAAGCGGTGGTGTAGGAAAATCTGCTTTAACACTACAGTTTATGTATGATGAGGTAAGGATCTGCGCTAGAAATTATCTCAGGAGGTGTCTGCTACATAGTGTTATTTAAGCATTCATTAGTACAGTTATTTTCTGAAAGAGTCGAAATGTGGTATGAAAGTTAGTAATTAAACTGAACAAAAATATTTTTTGAGATTAGTGATTTGTCATCTAGAGATACTTGTGAAGGTATAATTTGGCATTTTTTGGACTTCCAGTGAGTTAGATGCTCTGTCATATTATCAGTATTTTTTGTCATTGTTCACTAGACCTATTAGAACTTATTTAGGTGTTATAGCTCAAAGCCTCTTCACTTAGGTGAGTTGCGTGATGCCTGAAATTATGACCAATGTTTTCCATGTTTTTTATGCTGTTGTTGAAGACAGGAAAGAAAATCTAGTTCTTGTTTCCTTCTTTTTGATTAAAAGGCAAAACTTAGGGCTTCAGTGATCTTTAAAAATTTATACTAAATATGTTCAAAGTCAGGACTGTCTGATAGCCTGATGGAACATAGCCAGATGTACTTGACCAGAAGCACTTGGGTAGTGCACAGACATTGATGTCTTGCAGTTACCTCCAAAATTTCCTTGTATTGGCTGAGGAAAGCAAAAACTTATAAACTTTTTGGGCTGATGGAGAAGCATGCTTTAACTATTAATAATTTGAGTATTTCACATAGCCTGGACACATGTATTACTAGTTACTGTAATTATGTAAGATATTTGTTATATCCTTATATGCAAGTAGAATTGTTTGCCTTGTACAGGCATGATTGTATACCACAAAATTTTTTTTTTTTTAGTTTGTTGAAGATTATGAGCCCACCAAAGCAGACAGCTACAGGAAAAAGGTGGTTCTCGATGGTGAAGAAGTCCAAATTGATATATTGGACACAGCAGGGCAGGAGGACTATGCTGCGATTAGAGACAACTACTTCCGAAGTGGAGAAGGCTTTCTTTGTGTCTTCTCTATTACAGAGCTCGAATCCTTTGCAGCGACTGCAGACTTCAGGTAAGTTACAAGGACGGATAATTGTTCTAATTACAGTGAGATAATTACAGGTGATTTTTTTTTTTGTTTGTTTTGTAATATCCTTATGATAGTCCAGATGGGATGACACCTCTTACTATAGTTACATAATGTTTTGAAAAAATGGTTAGCCATGCTTTTGCTGTCTGTCCCTCTTCAGATATCTTTGCTGCTGTGTTTCTGAATACCAGAAAGGCTGTTGCCACAAAGCAGGTACATAGCAACATTCAGAAGGCTTCTGCCCTTTGTAAATCAGTGTTGCTTGGCACTTGTGCTAAGCAGCAGTATTTGTGAGTAGGCATGCTGCTATCCAAAGTAATTAATCTGAGAAAAACTGCTTATAGACGTGTATGGTTGCAAGTAATGTGTGTACAATACCATATACACCTCAGAGTTTTCTTTTTTAGTTCTTGCTTCATGTAGGGGATTATGTTGGAGGAAGACTAAAGCCTGCTCGGAATTGAACCTGGCCAGGGATATAAAAAGCAACAAGAAAAGCTTCTATAGGTATGTAGGGGACAGAAGAAAGTCCAAGGAAAATGTAGGCCCCCTCCGGAAGGAAACTGGTGTCCTGGTTACCTGGGACATGGAGAAGGCTGAGGTACTCAATGACTTTTTTGCCTCAGTCTTCACCGTTAAGGGCTCTTGTCTCACCACCCAAGCTGTGGAAGGCACAGGCAGGGACTGCGAGGATGAAGAACTGCCCACTGTACTCGAAGGGCAGGTTTGGGATCATCTGAGGAACCTGAAGGTGCACAAGTCCATGGGGCCTGATGAGATCCATCCGCGGGTCCTGAGGGAACTGGCGGATGAAGTTGCCAGGCCACTGGCCATTGTATTTGAGAAATCGTGGCGGTCAGGTGAGGTCCCCGATGACAGGAAGAGAGGGAACATAACCCCCATTTTAAAAAGGGAACAAGGAGGACCCGGGCAGCTTTTGACACTGTCCTGCACGACATCTTTCTCTCCAAACTAGAGAGGCATGGGTTTGATGGATGCACCCCTCGGTGGATAAGGAGTTGGCTGGATGGCTGCACTCAGAGAGTGGTGGTCAATGGCTCCATGTCCAAGTGGAGACCAGTCACGAGTGGCGTCCCTCAGGGGTCCGTGTTGGGCCCGGCCCTGTTCAACATCTTTGTTGGCGACATGGACAGTGGAATAGAGTGCACCCTCAGCAAGTTTGCCAATGACACCAAGCTGTGTGGTGCCGTCGACACGCTGGCGGGGAGGGATGCCATCCAGAGGGACCTGGACAGGCTGGAGAGGTGGGCCCGTGCCAACCTCATGCAGTTCAACCAGGCCAAGTGCAAGGTCCTGCACATGGGTCGTGGCAATCCCAGGCACA
>JAAGAY010089460.1:16957-61185 GCA_011801015.1 Ardeotis arabs | reverse complement strand
TTTTTTTTTTTTTTTTTTCTTTTCATTCAGTTATTCCCTTCTTCCCCACCCTTTTTCCTCGAAACAACAGAGGGAAGAAAAAAAAACAATTATTGCGTAAAGCTCTCATGCTTGCTAAGTTTAGCAAGCCTGATTTTTTCCACCCCCTCCCCTCCTCTGGGGATTATGAAGTGGGAAAATGCAAGTTTGACAATTGAATAGTGTCTATAAAGAGTTCCCTGCTTGCACCATCACTTTGCTTGGAGGTCTCCACTGATGACAAAATTGGAAAATGCATGGGGAAAGAGGCAGTTGTTCAGGTTCCTGGTCTACAATAAGCCAAATCAAGTGTGCAACAAATGGTGATAATCTAGCTAAAAGGTTAATCACTACCTAAGACAGTGCACTGTAGAGACTTTGTTGATATAGCAGGAGGCAGAAGAAACTGTGCTTTTCTAACTACAGAGACACCAATTTAATAGGTGTGATCCCCCCCCGCCCTTTCTTTTTGATTTTTGAAGGTCATTAAAATGATTCTGGGTAATGTTTTCAGGCTGGTAACTAGATAATGATTTGCTCCCTTGGATGATCTGTTGATGTGAAAACTTACCTCCTTGATCACATTGGTAAGGTGGCTCCTTAATCTAAATCTTAAAATAATTACAACCCGTTCATTAATTTTTGACGCAGAGCTACTGCATACTCTCCATCTACAACACTGAAGGGAGGCTCAAACTACCAAATTTTGTTGCTATACATGCTGCCTTCAGCAAGACAGATTGCAGCTGCAAGATCAAGGGGTCCAACTCTTGAGATCATCTGAAAATTGTGCAATTTAAGCACTACAGAAGTTAATAATGTTAATGCTGTCCATGTGGTCTCTGTCTATGTTAGATGAGTTTCATTAGCATTTCCAGTGTAATTCAAAGACACAAAAAAAGTGATTTTTGTCTTTTGAGAATGGCTTCATGGAGGGAAGTGCCACTTACAGGGTTTCTTCCCGAAGGATCTGCAGCAGAGACTCTGGGTTGGTGGCAGTTGTAGCCTGGGGACAGCCCAGTCTGTGCTCCTGAACATGCTCTGTCTTCTGCTGCGTGTCCTGCTATGTAGGCGTATGTGATATTTTGCATACCCCCTTGGGAGACTGGGCTATGTTGCGCACCCCTCCTCCTCCCATGAAACCTCAGAGCTAGGTAACACACATCGTAAAAACTTTTGGTTCTAAAATGGTCTGTATCTTTGCCAACTGAAGGAAGAAAGACAGTGATTTGAATGTCCTCCTTCTTGTTTTGTAACCCACTCTATTCTGGCTTTTTGTTCTTGTTTATGAAGGTCTGCATTGGTCCTAATTTTGGCAAGTGTGTGAATGGAACGAGTGCAGCTCATCATCATCCCACTCATGCACATCTTTTTGAAAAAGATAGTTGTTTGGTGACTGTAACGTACTGCAGGTGGACAGTAATCAGGACAGAGAAATAAATACATAAATATGTCTAAATATCTGACTGGATAATGGAATATCATGGCTCTTTAAGAGATTTTTGTCCTTTTTTCCCCTCTCTGGAATGGCTTAAAAGGTTTCCAGGTGTTTCACTATTTGGAGGGGTTTTTCCTTTTTTCCTCTTTTTTTCCCCTCTTTTTTTCCCCTCTTTTTTTCCCCTCTTTTTTTCCCCTCTTTTTTTCCCCCTCTTTTCTTCCCCCTCTTTTCTTCCCCCTCTTTTCTTCCCCCGAAATGTGCTTGTGTTTTGAGTCTGATTGCTTGTTAAGATCTAATGACATAAAGACATCTAAAACTGACTTTTTACTGTTTCTCAAGTCAGTATCATTTAGTCACTAGCTTGTCTTATAAATAATTCATTCATGTTAACATTCAGCTGTAAACAGCAATATGTTAATTCCTATAGCATTTGCATCCACATATCCAAAGGATGGCAAGATGCAGATTAAAATGAAGGATTCCAAACATATATTAGAGTCCATGTTGACACAAGCTATTAACTGTGTTATTAAGGGCAAGGCGGCATACTGATGGAGGTTACCTAACGTCACTTTGCCATTTCCAGTGAAATTCTAGGTCATCCTATCCTCTGGCTGCTGCAGGGAAAAATGTATAATATTTAGACAGATCAAGCCAGTGGAGTGCAGAGTACATGAAAAAGATGGTAACTGGCCCTTTCTCAATGATGGTAGGAAAATTGCCAAGCTTCTAGGCAGGTTACACTGTGCCTTGTGTTTTAGTTTTCTCAGTGGAATAAATTAATGAATGGTCAGAGTTTTTTTTTCTCAAATGTACTTCTATCATCCTTTTTGGTCGTGTATTTGATATCTTATAGAGCCAAAGAGAATGTTTGTGATATGTAAGTCTGTAGAAGTTAAAACTTTACTGTTAATGAATAGCATTAAAGATCTTTTTTTCTGAAATATGTTGAAAGTCATTCTCCACTGCTTCCATGGTAACAAATAGAAACTATACTGAGTCTTTTAAGCCTTTGTTTCAGCCACTGGTTACAATTCAATAATAATTCAATTTAAAAAATGGGAACTCTGGCAATCCTTCAGTAACATGTACTTAATTGGCTCTTGGGCACAGCCACCGCTAAAAAGCTGGAACTTTGTAAATGACTTCACTGTGCCTCTAAATAATTGGTTTCTCTCTCAAAAATGTAAAGGCTTTTCAACCTGTTTTTTTTGTGTGTGTTTATGCTCTGCCAATTAGAGCCCTACCTCTTTGGCCCTTGGCTTAGTTTTTCTCATTCTGAACCAGTATGGTTTTTTCACATTCTCCTAGTTTGACTCCAAATGCCAGTCAGCTGTGATTGATCCCATTCTGGAACCCAAATCTGTGTTCATGGGCATTTGCTGTTCTGATTAATGAACATAAATCAGGGGTGACAACTCATGGTTGCAGCTGGAGTGCAGGTTGTGACTGGAGATGCAGAAGGGCAGGAAGGGTGGGCTCTGCTGTCTTCTCTCTAGTTGCACTGGAAACAAATGGAGATAAAAATGTAGATAAATGTAGATGCCCCATCCCTGAAAACATTCAAGGCCAGGTTGGATGAGGCTCTGAGCAACCTGATCTGGTTGGAGATGTCCCTGCTCCTTGCAGGGGGGTTGGACTAGATGGCTTTTAAAGGTCCCTTCCACCTCAAACTATTCTATTCTAAAACACATAGTCTGAGCGAATTTTTGCAGCCTAGTATTTCAGATAACTGTATGGGAGGAACTAATGTTCATCAGTTTGTATTGCTAAGAAGAAACAGAAGTATATTTGAAAGGTTATTTTAGGAACTTGATCAGATGGTTTTCCATCTTTGCTGGGGACTGTGGAAGATTAAAAGTGAAATAAGTCCTACTCACTGTTCAAATGTTAGTGCATATAATGGCAGGACAAAACCATGGGATGTGGGATATAATCTGATTTCTTTTTAAGAAGGGCTCCACTGGGCTTACTTTTCCTCTCGTGACTGATATTAAACATGGATTGATAGAATACTTATGGCAACGTTGTTCCAGGGTTTTACAGGGTGAAGATTGTCTTAGACTAAAGACCACATGCATTACAATTTTTACAGCTGAGCTTTGTCTGTATGGCTCTCTTAGCTAAGAATTTAAGCTCATTATTTTGCAGTAAGATTGTTTGCTTCCTGACACTATAACCTGATTTACAATGAATGCTATTAGTAGTCTGTTCTTTTTTTAATGAATATAATCGGACTGAAGACACATGAAACACAATTGACAAATGCCATGTATTGATTTTAAGCCTGACCTGATTGACGTTCTAGAAGAATAACCAACTTGCCAATAATAGGCTATTCGTCTAGCAAAATAAGAGTTAAATCTTGACAACTATTTGAAATTGCTTAAAGGGGTCACTACTCTAAGTGCCTCTTAAAGCAGATCACTTACAAAAATCTATGCATCCCTTTATCACTTATGTGCACATCTGTAAACATATGAAAGAAGTGTTATAATGCATGGAATGAGAGCAAGTGTTGAAGAAAGCATACGCCCATCATAAAACCAGGAATTACTACTTAGTTCTGGTGCCATCCTCTTGGAAATACTTATTTCATCGCTTTCAGTATCCAAAATTAATTTGATACAAAGTTTCTATTTTACATTAATATAAGAAAATGTGCTGAAATAATATTTACATAGGAAATTAATTTGATACATTGTTTTTTTTCTCCCTGTTTTAGATCAGTAGCTATCTTTAATTGCACCTAAATATGAAAGCGTATTGAAAAAGAGCAGTTAAATTTACCAAGTGCGGAGGCTCTGCTGCAGCTCTTACCTGTGATACTGTCTCTCATAGTTGATATGTGTTTTTTTGCTGTTGTTTTTGCCATGGTGGCCTGTGTTTTGCTCACTCAGAATCTCTACTGCTGAGAGGGTTAATTAAGTTTGGGGTCCTCTGAAACAGCCTGGGGTAGAGGGGGCTGCCCAAAGGGCCATGGGCAGGGACCAATGTCACCAGCTGGGCTGAAATGGGGTCCTGGACCATGGGAAGGGATATGGGGGTCAGGGCTGGTCAGATCCCCAGTGCCCTCACGGCACAGACACAAGCAGAGCTGACGGTACCAGTGGGGAAATACCCTTACTGCCTGTTAACCGCGTGGGTGAATCTTGTACATTGGAAGCTCACGTATATCCGATGCATTAAAAAGTCTCTGTGGGAAATGTGTGTGCACAGTGGTTCTTGTTTTGATTATTTCTGACTTGTCATAAAGGGTCTCACTTGCAGTTCAAAGGGCAGGAAATTCAATAATTTAACGTCAGGCACCTAGTGGAAGTGTGATACTCTCTTTTAGTTTCAAGAATGAATGTGATCAGTTTGCCTTGAGTGGCGTGGGCCACCCAAGTGAGCGAAGTGAGGATTATTTCCCTGGTTAGCAGCCTGTTTTTATACTGAACATATTTGCAGACTGCATTTCTTTATCACTTCGAGCTGTATCTGTATGGTTGCTCTTTTTTTCCCCTATGCTGTGTTTTTGTGTAGGTACCTTTTTTTTTTTTGGTAACCTGTTGTTGCCTACTTGCTGGCAGCGCTTTGAGGTGCAGTTTGATTTAATGTTGACACAAATGCAGCAGACTTGCGCCACTTCAGCACATTCCTTTCGAAATACTGCTATCTTGCACTTAGAATTTTGTGTGATATTTAAGCTTGGCATTTAAGTAGTTTCCTTTAAGCCAGCAAGTGAGAGGGAAGCACTCTACGGGTTGATGGGGAATTTCTCATATTAAATGTAAAACTGAACGGGAGGGGGATTCCAGGGGTGACGAGATCAGCAGCTTTCTCTGGAAAAGTGAAATTTCCCATGTCCTGCCCAGATTCCAGCTCAAGCAGTTGCAGTCTGTTCAGCTGCTTATTTCCACTCACTAATGTTAGAGTCTGCTTTGCTTTTACATTTATGTTACTCCCCAGTGCAGCTAAACTTTTTTTTGCCTTTAGTTGGCAGCCTTTCTGAAGGGATATGAAGTAATCACTACGAATAAATCTGTTTATAGCAGATTTGTTAAGTATCTGGGGTTTCTTGGTGTCAGATTATTTGTAACGTATGTGAATTCATATTACTGTTTCGTCTTGTAGGATTTCATAGGAGTGTGCATGTTTGCAGCTGTGGCCCATAATATTTAACGGTGTACTTTTCTGAATAGACTCTAGTGTTTTAAGATTTATTAGAAATAACAGGACTATTTTGACATCATGCCTTCACTGACATAGACAGAAAGATTTGTGTGCCTTTTGGAGGCTTTTTTTTTTTTTCTAGTTGCAAAGAACCTACATATGCTCAGTCAACTGAGGACTCTGATGTCACTTTGTTCCTTAAGTGATGTGTTGCATTCTTAATAAATTGTACTGTTGCAGCTGCAATGGGAAAAAGTTTGTGTTGCTTGTTTGGTGTTTTGTTGTGGTTTTCTTTTTTATTTTAAACTTTTTTTTAATGAGGAAAGTGCTAAGCCAACATTTTTTAACAGGTCAACACGCACAGACAGTGGAGTTTTTTCCATATTGCAGTTCTAGCAAGAGTTTGTTAAACAGAACTGCTTACCTTTGCTTTGTCATCCTTTCTGTCTCTCCCAGCCAACTTTCTGATTGCAAAGTGCTCCTAGACACCTATTTTGTATATTGGTGTGCTCCCTCCTCACTGGGTGACCCACCTTGCTCCTCACCTTTGGCACTTCCCAAGGTAGTAAGGGAGGTTTGCCTACAGCGGAGGACATATAAACCCCACTGCTGCCACCGAAGGGCTGTAACATCCATGGCTATCCTGGAGCTTTCTCCATGCGCTTATCTTGGGGTGGCACTGTGTTCTCTCTCCAGCTAGAAGTTACAACTATCTTCACTGCAGCCTGGAAGCATCTCTTCTGAGTTGGCTTGCAGGTGGGCAGTACTGGATGAACACCTCAGCCATCCGGGACCCCACGCTTCTAGCTGGGCATCTGGTTGGAGCATGCTGCTGTCTGTGTCAGCTTTGTGGGTCATGAGCTAGAAACTGAGCTACTTGAGGTTATTACACTGGTGCTAAAGATTTTGCAACGTGGCTAGTGTGGAGTTAGGTAGCTGTAGAGACAGGTAACTCCATCCTGACAATACAGGTGATCCGAATTTACTGTCTGCCTTCAAAAATGTAAGGATGTTTCCTAGTTTTATTTCTAAGCTGTTTTTCTTCCTCACTCCACTCCTCCTTTCTTTTCTGTAAAGTTTTCTCAAACTTGGTTATTTGAAATTTGCTTGAAAAGAATGAAAGCTCAGATTCATGTGAAATCTCCTGAATTCAGAGCTGAGGTTTTACTTAAAATAAAACCCACTACTCAACCCCCCCTGAAATACCAAAACACTTGGACTAAGATTAGAAGAATAAGGAAGCTATTGAAAGCCATGAAGTGACAGTTTATCACCAAATCTTTCTAGATTACTGGCATATTGAAATGTTTCTTTTATTATTCCACTAACTAGCAAACTCAGTTATGCAGGAATTGGATGATGCTCTGAGCAACCTGACCTAGTTGAAGATGTCCCTGCTTCTTGCAAGGAGGTTTGACTAGATGACCTTTAAAGGTCCCTTCCAACGCAAACTGTTCTATGATTCTGTGACTGAAAAAATGTACAGCGTTGATATTATTAGAAGAAATTACTGTGGTATTATATAAAATGATGTGTACACCAGAGGAGATGCTGGCAAATAAGTATGTCCTCAAAGTATATACAACACTAGGTGATCTGTGTGATGCGCAGAATAGTTTGTGCCTTTTTCATAACTTTATTTGGTATCCTTGGATTTTAGAAGTATGTAACTGTGTATGTGGCGATAATTGGATTAAAGGGATGCAGCAAGCCGGTGGTTCCCAGCAGATGGCAGGAGATCCTTGTCTATCCCATACAGCCATAGATTGGGTGCAGCCCTGGCTGCCTTATGCACATTTATATTTTTGATGTGTTATCAGATTAACGTGGTATACTTTCAACGTGTGCAGGCACCTTTAAGCCTACGGAGTACTACTGTAGGGGGCTTTTATGAAAGTTTTATGGAGATTGACCTTACTTGGGAATATTCTGAGTCAGAAACCTTTGTGCCAGGGCGAGGTGAGGCATTTGGGAGCAGATGGTGCCCAAGTCCGTCGGGTGGAGGAAGGGTGCTCTGTGCTGGTGGGTGGTGACAGGCTTGCCAGGCCTGTCCCGGCCATGCCAAATCACACAGGATGGCTGTGAGATGGAAGAGATCCCACTGCTCGGGATGCTGCTGAGGCTCTCAAAAAAACTGAGGTCAGGCTGCAGCTCAGGTTGTGGCAGGGCTGCGTCCATGCTGGGCAGGCAGCACTTGTTAAAGGAAATCAATTTTCCCTTTAACGATTTAAGCAACTCATTGAGTGCGAGGTACAAATTCCTCTTCGTACAGGGAGAGAGCACATTATTTTTAGAAAGACCATTGAGCAGAAGGTGGATATTAGTTAGATATTTTAGTCTGCTGCTAGGATTTTAAGGAATGCAACCCTTCATCTGCTCCAGAGCCAATTATGTTAATGGTCTCATAGATCTGAAAGCTGTGGCCGTATGTCAGGCGTGGGCCTCTCGCACAGAATATCCACGTGCGGATAAAAGGGCACCTTACGTACCCTGTGTGCATGCCGCAGATTAAAGTAGCACGCTTTCTGTTGGGTTTGTGCTGTGATCTTCCAGTAAATATTGGTAACATATTTTAATGAATAAAAATGAAGCAGCAGAGAACATTGGTGGTAGTTATTTCAAGTTAAAAACAAACCAGAATAGTATAAAGTATAGGGAATAGTACAATTTAAGCCTTCTAAAAGAGACCATAGTTTATGAATTGCAGAATTTTGGGGTTTGTGAAAGGTGGTATTTTTTAAGGCAATAGTTTAAATGATTGTGCTTATCTGTTCTGTGTTATGGTATTAACTTGTAGTGGCAGAAAAACCCCATGACTGTTATGATACCCTGGTATCTATAGGGCTAACCCTGTTACCTACATTCTGTGGAAGGCACTTGAAGTGCTAACATCAGGTCAAGACTCATGTAAAACAATTAAATAATAGGCAAATAGTTCAGCTTATATCTGTCTAGCAATATAGATGATGCTTTTGTGAGTAATTGAGCAGGTTTGAGGGCAGGGTGCTGTATTTTCAGTTTTCATAATAATTTTAGCGAGATGGTTTTAATCAGAACTGATGAGCGGTGGTGGGGGGGAACCCTCTGTCCTACGTGCTCATGTTACCTCCAGCTGAGAGAGGAGGAGATAGACCGTGGCCAGACAGAGAAGCTGAAATAACCCTCCTTTCCTTTCAGCCTCACCTGCATCTGTAGTTGTGTTACTCAGCAGCACCTATATCAGCTCCTGTAGAAATTAACCTCACCTTGATCTAGGAAATGAAATTCATCTTGGGGAGCCACTCTGTTAGGAGAAATCTACCTTTGAAGAGGAAATTGTGAATACCACTTTCTGCCTTTGATGGCTTCTTTTTTATCCTTTTTACTGTTTCATTCCTCTACGCACCTGGCTTCTGGTAGCACTGATTTTATTTTATTTTATTTTATTTTTTTCTGTAGCCTTCTCCAAATATTAAACCACAAAAAATTAAGTGGTGAAAGTGGAATGCTAGCTGTGAGTAAGGAGGATCTCCGCAACCCTTTTGTTTCATCGCTGTTGAGGTGAACATGTCAACAACTGTCAGCAATAATGCTTATTCCTCCTACAGCAACGTGATGGATTGATATGTATACCAAAATATGTTAGAAATTGAAATAAAATATGCATTTTTTCATAATTTGTCAGCATTATGATGGCACAAAAAAGCCAGTCTTATGAATAATACAGAGCTCTGCAGCGGGTATTATGTACTGTAGGTAATAAATGCAACGTCTCTCCTAGACTACCAGGAGAGTTGTAAAGCAGAATGCATTAGTTCTGCTTTGTGATAATAAATCATTTTAGTTTGTCAGAAGGCTCTGGCTAACTTTTACTCCTGAGGTATGAGAGAATGCAGTGCCATACGGCTCTGGATGGTTTCTGAAGTGTTTAGGCTGGCTCTGAATCTCCTGGGTAATGTTTTGAGTGAGCGATATGGCTAGATAACAAGTGGCAGTATTTCTCAGGTATCGATGTTGTGATGCCTCCCGTTGTTTTATTGCCCAGAGTGGCTGATTTCGTCCTAATTGGAACGGTAGCTCTTCTCTGATGTTTTGTGTCTCTATTTGCAATATGGCTCCGTGTCGCTCTGAAGAGCTGTGTGAGAACACTGAGTGACAAGTTGCTTTGCTGCTTGGGCATCTTTTGGAGGGGGTAAAGAATTAAATTACACTTTTGTTTTCATTTTACACACCTAAGTGTTGGTTTAGGCAGTCTTTGTAAAACGCTACCTCTCCCTAAGCTTCTGTGCGTATCAGTGGATCATTGCTGCAAACAGCCCAGATGATGGCAACACAGAGCAGGTATAAGCAGACCTAGGTTGATTATGCTAGAATAGGGACAAAACTACTTGTGTAAACTTCACTAAAATATGTGAGTTATCTCAAGTTCATTAATTTCAATTTAATTTTCAGAGCATTATGTGTTGTGTTGTTCTCAGGAAAGGTAGTCAAGTCTTTCTAATCCATGCTTTCCTAATTTGCGCAATTCATGATTTAGATTTTAAAAGATGGAGTCTTCCCACTGTCTCGTCAAGATCTAACAGCAGAAAGCATAGTACAATGTCATGAATAAGTTTTATCATCTGTACAAAATATGCTACAGTGTATATATGGCATGTTACAAAGTATTATCAGAAAAAATTAGACTACATTTGTCTAAACTGACTAATATGTGGACTCTTAGTGTAACCTTTGTTTTATTTTGTATGGGTCCTACTTGAAGAAACCTCTATCAATTACTATTTTTTTTTTCTGTATTTACAAAATATTAATGGACTTCAATATCCCAAGTAATTAGAAGACCTTGCAGTGTTTTTCTAGGAGCTGATAGGTTTGAGGAGCTTGAGACACCCCAAATAAAGTTCACATTGCACAGGAGTGGCCCACCAGCTGTTGCAGATGCTCACTTCTGCCATTGGCACTCTCTGACCCCAGCCTCCTTTCCTTTCTGTTGTCTTTGGCAAGACAGAGTGAGATCTTTCATCTGCAAACTGTAGTGTGCTTTGGCAATGGCAGTGTTGGGTTTCAGAATTGCCTGTTGTGTTTTTCCTCATCTTTGGATGTGTCCTTTCATGGAATAGGAACCTACATTGAGTAGGTTGCTTTGGAGACATTGGTACCAAGCCCAGAGAATGGTTTTACACACCATTGCTGCTGCTGCCTGCCTGGGATGCTGCTGAGGGGGCAGTGGCACCTGGTACCTGCATCGTGTTCAGTGGCACTTCAGGAGGACCCAGTTACTTGTTTGGCCCTGTGTCAGGTGCCGCATGGGTGATCTCACTGCTCAGTTGTCGATGGAGACAACAGGGAGCTTCTGCATGAGCTGCATGAGCATCTGCTCTTTCTACTGTCTGTAGAAATGCAGGAGGAGTGGGGAGCTCCCTATGTTTACAAGAAGGCTTCATGATTCTTTTTGCCTTGCCTGTCGTACCCTAGGTGCTTCCCTGATCTAGGATGTGTCTGTGTACCTGGTGTACTCCTCAATGTATGTCACCTGTGCAACTAAGTGCGTGGGAATCGCACGCCCCTGTACTCTGTGAAGAACAGCATCTCCCATTTTTTTCTGTGCATTGGTACAATTGCATGCACTGCTTCCTGTGCTGGGCTGTCTACTGATAGTACGCTGCTCGGTCCTCAGCTAAAGTTTTCCCCAGACGATTTTGTGGCTCCTGAGTTACGTCTTTTTAGAACAATTATTTTATTCTTACAGAGGTCTGGATGGTGTAATTAGTCTCATTTTTATGGTAGCTGATCTCTAAACCTTTCAACTTCAAATAATTCAGTGATATTTTACTCTGGAATTGTTCATAGAAAGTACTGTGTACTTTAAAGAACAGCAATATCTTTAAAATGATTCTCTTGCAAATTGAAGTTTTAATGTGATTACTCAATGTTGTGACTAATGGTCTTTCTCTTGTTTAGAAGTTAAATAATAATAAGCAGTTCCATTAGTGTATTTAACAAATAGCAGTGTACTTTGTCTTACAGAAAAACAAACAAAATAGGATTTTTTTGTTGTTGTTGTTGTTTTAGGGCAGTGGTGTGCTGTAACTTTTACTTTGCTTTTAGCCCTTTTCGGTTCTGGCAGTGTGTATTTTTCCTCAACTTACCCCACAGTCACTGACTGTTCACCACAGTCCTGCATTACAATTTTATTTGGTTTTTAGGAGTCACATCGCCAAACTGAAGTTCTTGGTTCTAAATGTTCAGTATAATTTCCAGTAGAGGTTCTGATGGAATCAATGAAATGTTGTAGTCCATCTTGTCTGATAACAATTTGCAGAACAAGCTTTATTAGTTCTTGGTGTGTGGACCTTCCTCTGAAAATGAAGGGAAGATGGTGCACAGAAAAATTAAGCTATATTGCATATCTGTAACTGTTAATAATTATTTCCTTCTGCTGGGGAAAATATCCCTAAAGACTCTCTAAACAGTCCTCTGTTTTGATTTATCCTCAGTCCAAACATACACTGATTTGCTTGTTACTGGAAATGGGAATTGATGAAAGTGTGTTGGTTAAAATAACTGCTGGGGCCAAGTCTCCCTCTGTTCCATGGAGCAGTCTGGTGTGCCCAGTCCGGCGTGCGAAGGTGCTTCTTGGCAGAGCTTGGATGTCTGATGGCAATAGCATGGTCCTACCTGCAACTGCCAGTTCACTGCGTGGTCACAGCATCACTGCGCTGGCTTTGAAGCATTCATTCCCTTCCTTAGAAATTTTTGCCACAATGTTTTGCTTGACAGTTTCTGATTTTCATTTTTGGGATGCCTTTTAATGTTTTCTATATAGCTAATGCATTTTGAAGTCTTTGGTTATGGCTGTGGGCTTTTAGTGAAACAAGAACTGATCTTTTAAATCGGGCTGACTTTATCATAACACATCACAAAGTGTAAGAAATGCTTCATCCCTGCCAGAAAGAAGTTGCTTTGGAAATTACAGGAGAATGTGACACAGACTATTTGATCTAATGGCTGAATGTGCTTTCAACAAAACCTGATGTAGATTCTCTTCTTTGATCTCATTTATCCTCTTAAAACTCATTTCTCGAGTGTTTCATGTCTGTCTGCTCATTTTGTGTGTTGCACACAGTAACGCACTGCTGCAAAAATGAAGCCAGTAGCAGAAGTTTTAATGCTGAAAGGGGAAGCTGCAGAGCATTATCGCACGCGAACAGCTTTATCACAGCTAGACCTGTTCTTACAGGTGCTCTGTAAAGCTGTTACGGAGAATAAAACACCTGGAATCTTCAGATCAGAGTTTGAAGGGTTTGACACTTAGACATGTTTGGTTTTTCCCGATGTCAATATGCCATTTCAGCTTGCCTTTGTCAGACTGTAAATGCTCTACCTGCTATACATAGTCCTCACAATAAAACACAATGCGAGAGGGAAGGAATAAGCACAAATGAAAACAGAGTCTTTCTATATGTTTCCCTAAGATATGAAGTGTGTTTGCTGTCACTGATGAGATTTTTGATTCCAGGAACTGCGTTGATGCATTAACCTATAGAAGCTCCCTTGAAAGCAGAAGTAACACCTCCTCAAATTTAAGAATATGATGGTGTCAAGATAAGTGCTGCCTGGTGGAAAGTTGAGGAGAGGGATTCAAAGCAAGACATCCAGATAAATGCTAATCTTTTATGAGTATGGGGTCTGATGTAAATGGAAGAAATAACTAAAATCTTACTCACTGAAGGTGTCTGTTTATGCATTATGGGTGAGGGGAGAAGGAAGAGGCGTCAGGCAAGGGGGCTGGAGACAAGGAGCTGGATTAGATAGTGTGAGGTGAAAGAGAACAACAGGTTTAGATCAAAATGAGGAAGAAAGAAGACCAGGAGCAGATAGATAAAGGCAATAAGGGGTAGTGAGAAACAAGAGGGAACTGAGGAAGGCAGACGGCACACATGAGATACGGGACATGGGCTGACTGGAGGCTACTGCACTCTCTTGCCCAGTGTCACACAAAGGATATTGAGACAGGTTCACACACATAGAGCTTTCTTCACAGGACCCATAGCTGATAGGACATGCTAGCTCTTAGCAATAAAAGTTACTTTGGGCAAAAATAGAAAGTAAAGAGAAAGAAAACTCTGCCCAGTGGTCAGCTGTACAGAGCAGAGACAAGGTCCCTGGATCAGCATTTTCCCCTCTTGGGAAGGATACAGGGCAGGAGCTGAGAAACCTGTGCAGTAACAGTGGAGAACTTTGACTTTTTCAGAAACTGATAGCAATTCAATAGACATAGCCTGAACCTCTTGACTCTAATGAGAAGATTTCTCATAGCAACCCTGCGTACCAGCTCACCAGAGCTGAATTTGGGTTCTCCGTGTGCTCTTTTTCCTCCGTGGCCTGATGCCACAGCAGAGCTGCATTCCCCTATGATGCAGGATAGTCTGACATCACCTCCTGATGCTGTTGTCGTGTTTGGATTTTTGGAGGTGAAAATGCTTCCCATCTTCCTCACTGTGATGTGGCATCACTCCTCAGGGCTTCCATCCTGTCTGGGTTTCTGGGAGAAGTTTCTTCTCCACATGGCTATCATTTAATAAATATTTACTATTTAAACTTGATTTCACAGTAATTTTATGGAAATAAGTCTATCTGTAGACACTACTTAATGTGGTTTCAAAGCAATTTCAGAGCATAACAAGAATGATTAATACAGAACTTTAATGATACCAAATCTGCCTCTCAACTTACCTTTCTCACAGCTTATATGTAAGTCTCAACTCTGAGAGTGGCCAATCCCCACTTCTGACTTCCTGCTATTTATTTTACTTTGTTCAGAGTTCTTTGTTTTATGCCTTTTTTTTTCCCTTGAAATTTTATGCTTAAGATTCCCATACAAATTACCTGATATGACTATTTGCATGAGGAAAAGTACCTAAAACTGTAAAACACAAATGCAGAAATAAAGATATGCAGCACGATGTATCACAACAGTGTTCTTTCATAAACACTTGCTTTAGAGTAGACTGAGAGGGATCATATATTATATGAGGAAAATAAATATTTCCTAGTCCCTAAACACTTCTAAATCTTCAGCAGGCATTTAGGAAAGATTCTGTATATCAACATATAGAGTCAAACTTTTTAAATAGTAAGTCCATGGACTAGTTCCCAAATTACACATACGGTTGCAAGACTGCATTTGAGGCTATTCTTTCAATAGTATTTGCAAATAGCTATATAAAGGTTTAACCTCTTTTATGTGCTAATATACAACTACTTAAATGCTTAGCCTCTTTCATCTGCAAGCTAACTGGAAGCCTATAGCCGTTGGTGAGTCTGTTCCAAGTGGTGATGGTGGTACAGAGAAATGGCTCTGCCAGATCCAAGATGGTTCTTGAAATTCTTGTTACGATTCATTGTTAGAATATTTTGAGTCCAAACCCTGAATATGGACGATAGACTTGATTAGTCTTTAAAGATGTTGTATTCCCTCTGCTGTTAGTGCTGTTAGTTTACCACTTCCTTCTTTACTCACTATAGTATCCAGCATGTTTATGAAGCTGAGTGAATTAAATCACTATACAACTGAAGTTTATGTTTAGATTTCACTCTAAAGTGACTTGCAATACCTGATGGTTTCTGGCTGATAGGTAAAAGAAGGTTGATCTACAGGGAAAAACATTAAAGTCAATTTTGACTTAGAATTTTCTGGATTCCCATGTAGGAGTTTTCTCAAAAAAAAAAAAAAAATTATCAGTATCTTTATAAGCTCTCTACTATAATTCATCCTTCACATGTCACTTAACAGTTCTTGTAAAGAGTCATTAATTGCCCTCAGTCCTCTTTCCAAATATATGAGTTCAAAACCTCTATTCTTCCATTTCTTTTGGTAAAGCCACTTTTAAAGTCTTCAGAATTATTTCAAGATGTGTAAATGTATTGTATCACAAAAAAAAAGCTCACCCCATAGCTTTGTAATTAGTTTCTGCAGCCGGTTGTTTTGTTCCTTTTTTCTCCTAGTTCCTATTTCTCTGTATTCTCTTGCTTTGAATTCTCCAAACACCTACACCGTGTGAAAACACAGTGACCCAACAGAGTCACAGGTAGCATTGCATGTAAGTAAGGGGTAATGAAAATACCCTTAGTGATGGAGCATTATTGTTTAAGCGTATTTTGTGTTTTGATAATATAACTTCATTTGGCTAAAAAAGCCTAAATTTCTGTGAAAGTATGTTTAAGCAGCTCAGTGCCCAAGGGATTCATTCTTTGTGATTTACACAGTGTGGAAATTGGGAAATGAAGAATGGCAGAAAGCATTGTTACAAAAAGGACAATTTTCTGCTTAAGACATGTAACAAGTATGGACTGGACTTCTTTTCATTTCCTGTACCCATCAAAACATGATCTATCGCTTAAATATTGTTTGTTTTAGAGAAATGCACTGTTCTATAAAGCACCTTTTTGCTTACGACTTGAATACATTTTATATTTTGATGTGAAAAAGACTTTATACTATGGCACTTACTATACGCATAAGAACCATTCATTCTAAATCATATGGTCCTATCTGGTCGTGGCTCCAATGTGGATGTAGGCTGCTGAAAGGGTTCAGCTGCCTCTTACATTTAAACTTACCTCTTGTCCTAGTATCCAACCCATTCTCCTGTTAGGAGCTCATTTGTGCCCTTATGACATTTCAGTATCTGCCAGGTCTGCAGCTGTTGAAGGTGGACTTGTGACAGCAGGAGTTCAAACTTGGAGAATTAATTTTGTAACAAAAAAAATTATCTTCTAACAGTGCTCAGCATTGACAGGGAGTGGTCATTCTCTGGATCTATTACTAATACTTGCATGATCAATGTGGACATTTCTGCTTAGCCCAGTCCAGCACAACTGGTTCAGTTCAAATGGTTCAATTCTGCAAGGTAGCCAGAGCCTTAACTACTCACCTCCTCTGTGCAGAGGTGGCACATTCTTTGTCTTGAAAGATGTTGGGAGGAGAAGCTCTGCACACCAAGTTTCAGCTCCAAAGGGCTAAACCGGATAACCACATAGATAATTTCTGGGAATGTAATGAATAAAAAGAGTGCATAGTTTTGAAAGTCATGGTCTCTGGCTTTTTTTTTTATTTTTTTTTTAGCTATGCCCATTAGCAGTATTTATCTGACCATTTGTTGTTCTGTTTGATTTGCAATTCAACCATGTACAAGATCAGCAAGTTTTATTGTTAAAGACCATTTAGGAGCTCTTATTTATTGATATCTTACATAATTTATATTTTCCATCTCCAGATAGTGGTAACACAGTGTAATAGATAATATTGGTTTCTAATTATGTACTGAATGGGGGAGCTCTGCAGAACAATGGATTGATATTATGTTAGTAAGTGTAATGACTGGTTGTGTAGCTTCCTTTAATCGTTGAGCTGTTTGTTGTGACCCACTCCTGACCTTTTTAAGAACAATTTCCTTTTCATATACATACATTTAGCTGGTCTCATACCTTTCCTAGGTAATTAATGCTGCGGGTAGGCAGTGTCCATGCCAGGCAGATCAATGAATTGTCACTTGACCTGTTTCACTGGTTTCCAAAACCAGCAATCAGTTTCTAGTGATGTTTTACAACTGAAATGTTTCTGTAACTGAAATAGGAGCTATAGAAAATCTCAAATGAAAATAAAAATCTGTTATACACACTTTGTTATATGCAGCATTTGCCTTGGAGAAAACACCAATAGGTTTCCAGTTTTCACAGTGATCATTATGATTTCTTCGAAAATGACCCCGTGAAGAGATTCCTTTAGCCAGGTGCCATATTAGGAATATGGAGGAGGAGGACAACAAAAAAAATTCCAGAACTTGTTCTGAGAACTTTGGAACTTGAAGAGTTCCCTTGAGCACCTACCTTAATTTCGGAAGACATTTTCAGAAATCTCTGAAATTTCTCACTAGTGGCCATTAAAAAATTGTATTGAATATGTTTGTCTCGGATGTTTTGTCAAATTCTCACCATCCACATTAGTAGTCCTATTGACTTTATTTTGTCAAAACTGATGTCATTTTAAACCATTGTTTCTTGCTAATCTTCCATAAACATTCTTAGAAAGTATCAAAAAAGAATAGAAATGTCTTCTCCTGACAAAACATTCAAAATAGAGAGAGCTGACTTATGCAGGTTACCAGACACAGCCTGCTTTTCTTTGTACCGAGAAGGGACGGTTTGGCAAAAACTGATTTTTAATACATTTAAGTGCCTGAAGGACTGCAGTTTATTTGGACTATTATGTGCCCACTTTTGAATGTTGGCTTTCTGCTTACTCATGGGGCAGATCAATCTTGAAAACATGTTCCTTCCCTTCCTGATGGCAAAAGGAAATTCAGAAGTAAATGGCTGTTGTGACATTTCCTGTTCTGAAACCTCCTGTCAAAGCTGGGAGAGAAAAGCACTCCCACCTGTATTAACATCCCACTGGAAGGAAGATGTAACTTGCACTTTCATGTCCTGCATCGGTATCAGTATTTCTGTAGATCAGGCAGACAGAGTGACAACAAAGCAACGCGTGCAAAAAACCATAGTGCTACAGCTAAGATTGTTACTATTCATATTTCTTTGGGATTAGACCATTCTTTCTTCATGACCATTGCAGCATCTCAATAGGGTACTACACGCTGAAATACATGCAGCTTGTTGATGTGTTTGTCATCTGTCCTCTCACTGGTTTTTTTGTCTGCCTTGTGTTCAGTTCCACTGTGTTAAGTGTATGGGCACAACTTGTAACAAAGTGTAAGGATTGCCAGTTTTTCCTCACTGGTCTTCCACAGCCAGATGATTGAGTTTGGTTTTTTGTGTCTGCATGGTTCTTGGCAATACCTGCTCAACCAGGACTTTGTGGGCAGAATGAGGAAGCCTGTCCACCGACTGTCAAAACTACTGACCAAATAATGCCTGCTTTTCTCCCTAAGAGGCAATCATATTTACAGTGAGAGGTAAAACACAGGATGCTGAACATGGATTTACAGTGGTTTAACTGAGCTAGTTTATTTAAACAGGTAAAAACTTGTGTGTGGGTGAAGCCTTCCTAAACTGGAACATTTTATTCCATATTTGGAGGAATTTGCCTTTCTGTCTGCTCCTGTTTAATTTGAAAACTGGTCCCTGGGTGCACTGAGAAATCATTACGTGATTATGTGCCTTCAGCTTATACTTTCAGGTTAACAGGTGCTGACATTAAGCAGATAAAACTGAGACTTTTTCCCTTTACATGCTGGTAGTTGGCTAGGTGTACGTTTTTACTTTTGTATACAATGCAAATTTTTGCACCAGTAAATTCACAACTAACTTAAGGGAGGTTGCTCATATTTTTATGAAAAGTAGGTTCTCTTTGCAACTTACTGTCCACTGTGCGGCCAAACTTACTGTCGTAAAGGGAAAGACAGTGCAGCTTCAGTTCTTCTATTCTTCTGTTCTTTATTCTGTTCTTTCAATTTATTCCCATGCTTATCAAAGTTCCTTATTAGTATGAAAACTATCTCAGTAGTAAAACAACTGTGGTGTATAAAATACCATATATTAGCCTGGTTTAAACCAGAATATGAACAACCTCCAAATCTTGCCCTTGTTTAACTGAACTGTTTTAAAACAATCAGTTAAGTCATACCTTTTGGTTAAATTGGCATAACATTGCATACAGGAGAATATTAATACCCTCTTAAAATTTCTTCATAAAACATTAAAGCAATCAGGATGGTAAGTGAGAAGTGCGGAAAAAAAAGTGCAATTATCCTCTCCTGTGAATTTTTTCACAAAGTAAATCTGACCTTGTGGATTGACCCGTATCTTTACTCTGCAAATTCTGTCTGATAACCTAGAACAAAGGCAGCCAGTGAGTACTGGGCATGTGAAGTAAATTGTCTCTGGATCACAGCAGCCTTCTGAAGATCATCAGCTTGTTTGACATTGTTTTGTGTGTCCCTTCACTTGCATACGCTGTCTGCACTTCTTCAGTTGTGCTCACTGTTTAATCTGAAATTCAGAAGTTACTCCTGCCCATGGAAATACTGGCCACCTTTTCTCTGGAATGTGACTATGGATTACTGCAAATTCAGATTGGTGGCTCTCTTTCAAGATTGAGATTAATTTTTATAGGTTTGACTTTGTACCTCTGTCTGTGGTGGTGTACATGTGGGATTTTCAAATATTCTAAAGCCATGGTGCATTGCAGAGAATGATCAAAATTACTCATGTAATTATTCCTTTTTATCTTACAGTTAATGAATTACCTGCATCAGTACACTTACAGGAAAACCTTTATTCCTTAATGAGAGTTTGTTTTCTGTATCATTAATGTTGTCTGCCACTCTTTTACTGTCTTTAATATTCTCTACTAAGACAGCAGACAGCTGATTGTTGTTTTTGTCAGGTCTCTACTTCCACTCTCCTCTTACTATCATCTCGAATGAAAGCTTTCAAACTCTGTATTGATTAAAGCAACTGAAGCCTGAATTGAGTCCAACTTTTGCTAATACCCTGCCAAGTACTTAACCAAGTCAATCTAGAGATTGCTTGATAAGTCAAATCGTATTCTTGAGAATGTATGGGAATGAAAAGTCACCTCTTGTTGACTGTAACTATACACAAAGCAAAATCATGAATCTTTACTAGATCTAGATTATCTTTTGGGGTATTATCAGGTATGCTATGATGTTGCATCAGGCCAAGTTATATTCAAAGTTTAACAAAAAAAATTAAGAAGGTGAAGACAGCATTACACTGTAAATGCACATCCTTAAGGGTGTACATAAGTATGGCAGAGGACTCAGATGGATTCTAAATATATGAACTGTCTGTCTGCTGATCTATATTTTCATTTTTAAGCTGCATTTAACTCTTTATGAAGATAATGTTACTTGACATTGGCCTTGGAATGTAATTTTGAAATACTATGGAACACATTTAAAATGTCCATCTAAAATTTACCTATCTGCTTATATCACTGAGGGAGATGATGGAACAGCAGAGCTGCATAGGGTCACTTGGAGTAGTCATGTTTAAAGTGTTAACCTGATCAGTTCTCCAGCAGATAGCTCATGAAATTATATGACAAAACAACTTAAAATATTGAAAGAGAATGAACTGCACTTGTAAAATACAGTGTATTTTTTTACTTCCGTGTGAAAGGAGGTCAGAGGGTTTTGCTGTGATCTCGATTTTGAAACACAGAGTGTCTGGTTTGATGGATGAAGCATGTGGGTGTAGAGATGTGCTCATAAAAAACATGTTGAAGCCAGGACCTCACTGAGCTGCATGTATGAACAACATTACTTTCTGTAATATAATCACTGCAGTGAAAGTCAATATGACTTCAAATCTGAAAACAGTACTGCAAAATAATATTGATGTGACAAAACAGAAGCAACGGAAGAGAGGGACAAAGGGGGATTGTTTGTATTAAAACTTTCCCAATTTTATGCATGGATTTGAAACATTTTTCATGGGGAAAGAGAAAATAAACCTCAAATCTGTGTCATAAAAGCTCCAGAGAATTACCCCTAAAAATCACCTTTTAAATTATGTTTAATTGTATTTCACTGAAGGTACCAATCAGCTGAGGGTTATTCATTTATTGTCCAATTTCAACTAAGTCAGAAAATAGTGGGATATTGTGGCAGCTGTCATAAATGCATGAAGTCCTTTCCCTCCGTTCCTTGTTCTTCAGTATGTATCAATATTCCGTTTTAAAGCTACCCTGATGTGGAAAAGCCCTCTCCCCGCTTCCCTGTAAAGAGGAATGTTCCTCTGGCAGGTGAGCTGCTGCTATTCACATATGGCTGGCACAAAGTCAATCTTCGAGCTCTTTGTCCAGAGTATGGTTTTTATCCATCACAGAACAGATAAACACCCGAATGTTTTCCTGTCAACATATTTATTATCTGAATGCAGGAATTTAACATAGATATTTTCGTCTGAATAAAATAAACAGTGCAATGCATGAACATTTCTCCATAAGCTTTCACATAAATTTTATGGAAGAGTTCCTTCTAGGAGCTCCAGTCTGATACCCATAAAATGAAAGCCTTTTGTTTAAATGTAAGGTGAATAGAGAAATGCTGCAAGCTTCATTTAATTTCATTGCTGACTTTATACTTATTTGCTGTTGAAGGATTTTCGTGTATTTTCTTTGATCCTGCAGTCAAGTCTATTCATTAATTCTTAATGCAGACCAAACCCACAACTCACTTTATCTTCCAGCTAGATTTAACAAGTTGCCACTATGCTTTCTGGTGTGCTCTTGTGCCTAGACGGTGACCCTCTGCAGCTAAAATGGAATACTGAATTAATGGTAATTTGAAGATGCACATACGAATGTGACTTCTATTATCTTGCTTGTTTTTCTCTGGCTTGTGGGGGGAAGAAAGAAAGAAAGAAATTAAGATGATGATGACGACAACACGTGTCCAATGTAAATGAAAGCCCGGTCTAAGAACAGCCATGGATACATGTTTTTACTTTTGTGAGATACTAGGATATGAAAGCCCAGAAGAGGCATCAAGAATTTATTTCATTCAGGTGTCTGTTCCAAGGTAGGATGAGACACATCACCATCTTTGATGGATACTAACCAGCCTGGAAAACCTCCTGTGATGAGGTTTTCCCAATCTCACTGGACTAAAAACCATTGGAACGAGTTGTTATTATAGCTATGGGTTTGGCTCGTTGGTGTTTTTTTCGTGCCTCCCACCCCTCCCCAGCCCCTAGTCTCCTCTCACAGATTAAGACGATTGCACCTTGTTCTATGATCAGTGAACACAGAAAACAATTAATGGTCACCTGTCTGTAACGATTTCCCATACTGGAAGGCTATTTTCTCCCTTCTTTTTCTGGTAAAATGCAGGCATTTTGTAGTGTTGGTGTCTAGCCAGTTGTTCCCAATATGTTTGTGTTCATGTGCATTTGTCCAGTTCATCAAAGTAATTCTGATTTTTAAAGTTGTTCTTAAAATTGCATAAAATTTTGTAAACTTGGTAACATCTGCAGGTTTTATACACATAGGAACTATTCTGTCATCCAAGCCATTAAAGAAAACGGCAGGTTTTCCAGGACCTGAGACAAATCCTTGCAGATCTCCTTGGTATCTTTTCCCAGTCTGATGGAAAACATCTGATAACTATCCTTTAAATTGTGTGCAGTTCAGTCTTGACCATATTTCACTCTTCTGCTTTTGAGAATGTCACGTGTGACAGCATCAACAGCTTCAGTGAAGTCGGGCTGTATCACATCTACTGCCTGTCCGTTATCCACTAGACCGGTTGGTCTGTCAGAGAAGGAAATGAGATTGGCCTGACTGATTCCTTCTTGGAAAATCCGTGTTGTCTGTTCCTTATCACATTATTATCCTTAAGGTCTTTAAAAATTGATTGTTTAATAATTTGTTCCAGTATCTTTTCAGCTATTGAAAGCAGAGTGACTGCTTTTCACTCCTTTCCGGCTGCTTTTTCCATTTGTAAGGACAGGTGCTGTGTTTGCCCACTTATCTCAAAGTTTTCTGTAAATTCGCAGTGAACTTTAATTGGTTCCTTATATACTGTATAGTGGCCACCACCAGGCCTGGCCAACCTGAGAACATCTAACTTACTGAACTTACTGACATATTCTTCAACTTCCCTCCCCCCGCCCTTGGCAATACAAAATCTATACAGGTAGGTTGTTCTTTTCTTCTTTTGTGCCAGTGACCTACTTCCTGTTTTGAAGGGGAGGAGGGTGGATGTGCTTTAAAAGAGATTGTGTTATGATCTGTTAGAACTGTTGCATTGAAAATGCTTGGTTCGGATGCACTGTGAGTTGATACTGAGATAAAAGTAAAACTGACTGTAACTCAAGCTTTCAAAAAAGTTTAAGTTCTTTTGAGCCATGTCTCCTTTTGCATGACTTCACAAGCCAGACTGAAACATTATTGTTTTGAAATGTGTTTAAACTAGGCTCCCTGAAAAGTCTCTAAGGCAATAGCCATCTCTGCTAGAGCACTGTAGTGGAGGTAAACACAAAATAATCTCCAGAGATGCCTCTCTCTCCGCGTAGACTAGCTAGGTGAGTGTGTTGCCCATTTAGGCACCTAAATAATAAAGACTGGAGGAATGAAGGTGTTTAGGACCGGCGTTTAATGATGCTTTGGTACCAAGAGATGCAGATAGATGCATCTGCAATGCCTGGTTATTTCTTTATGTGCCAAAGGATTTTAAAGCTCTGTTGGTCAGATTTCTGAGAGTCTCACTGTGACTGTATTAGTGAAGCAAACAGGGCTATGGCCTGAGCGCTGTGCCGTGATGTGTTGCCACTGATTGTTGGCTTCACTGTTACATGGCACAGTTTTGGCTTCTGCTAACTAGCACTCTTGCAGACCATCTCGCTCATGAAACAGGGCTCGTTCCAAGTAGACATGGTGAATGAAGCCACTGTTTTGGGTATGAAAAAAGTACAGTTGTTTGGATCTGAGCTGAGCCGTCCATGCCCCTTGCAGTAAGGAGGAGAAGTGAGTCTGTGGTTTTATTTATTTCTTTATCTTTTTGTGGTTTTATTTTGGGGTGGTGTTTTTTTGAGCATGTTTCAGATAGAGCCGGTGTGGTTGGGTCTTAGATCCGTCTGCTGTTCATGCACTTTTGTAAATGCTACCCTTTGTCACAGTGTTGCACCACTACGTAAGTACCTTTTGTGATATCAGTTACATCCTCGTGATATAGATCGGCTGTTCTGCTGTGTGACATACGTCTGTATGAAAATCTTGACCTGGATAACATGCTAATAGCATGGAACATGGTCATTTACTGATTACTAGCTATATAGTTACTGCAATATAAAGAAGGAAAATACATCAAAGATGTTTATTACTTTGGATTTCTCCACAGAAAATCAGTTTAAAAGCTGTTGTTAAACGAGAAGAAAGAAAATGGAAAAAAAAAATGTGGCATAGGCAATATTTAGTGCATGTATGATTAGTGGTCAGTGAAATCTCTTTGTAACTTGCTCTTTTTAAAGGTATGTATTCAATCTTTACCAGGCCTTCCAGCCTTGCCAAGAAGCATTGGGCTGGAAGGGAATGTTGCTCCATTTGAAACAGCGATCTACAGAGTGTAAGTACATTATAACTGCATTGATAGTTCCATTATCACAGCGTGACTCTATCAGACTCGGGGAGGTTGCCAAGTAATCAGTCAATTGCTGGTCTTTCTTAAGAAGTAGGGTTCTGAAAAATAAAAGGAATGCTGTATGGAGAAGTATTGCTTTTGGTGTTTATTTGTAGTGGTGGAACTTACTTTAGGAAAATACTGGCATATTTTATTCAGAGATGGAACTGCATGGCAAATCCACACTTACAATATTGATGTTTTAATGTGAAGCTGTGCCATACTGAATGCTGCTAATGTACAAGGTCACTTCGAGATGCAAAAGAAAAATGACTAAGAAGAAAATAGAGATGCAAATCTGATGGACATGAGAGAATGATATTTATCACATTTGAAATGGGTCATCTGTAGCAATAAACTGCTGGTTTCAAAACTGATACCCTTATGGATATAATGATGGTTCAGAAAATAGCTGCCATATCAGACAGGAGTCAGATTGCCTATTACAGCAACAGCCAGATCACCTTTAAAACTGCCTGTTGCAAGGTGTCGTTAAAAAGATTAGTTGAATCCTTGGGCAATCTGAACACTGATGCCAACATGTGAAAAAAAACAGTGTAGAACCATTTTATTTCCCCTGAAGTATTTCTGGTGTTTGCTGTTTGGAAACTTGGCTTTCAAATATGTCCAGTAAATCTGAATTTCAGAAGCTTTTAATAGAATATTTAAGGTATTCTTTTGTGTAGAACTTGATAATTGAATCTTAAGGCAGCAGAAAAATGTGGTAAATCTGTTAGGCCTACTCTTGCTGCCTTAATTCCATCTACACAAGTACAATGTAGACTGAAAGAGATAGCCAAGTGTGAGGAAAAAGTATCAGGAAACAAAAGAATTGACAAAGAAAAATCTTAGAGGGATATTATTTAGAATATTGGCTATTTTGGCTGATAGAACATCTTTAAAATAATGTTAACTTTTTACTTGGTTAGATAGACTCCTCTGGGAGAGCCTAAGCTACACTTGCTGGCAGACAATACTTAGGAAACAAAGAGGATGAAGATTTCTGTGGCCTTGGCCTGTTAAGATATTTTTGGGCCAACTCATTCCACAGTTTGTCCAAGCTACAGTAGTATCTATTCGTATTGCATTTTTACATTGGATATGCACCAAGTGAGATGGATCATCATCATTTCTCTCTACAGTGATTAGATAAAGAGCAGCTCCTCCAGAAAATGTGTCAGAGCAGCTAAGTTTAGCTCCTTCTCATGACTTTTTAGTAAGACCCAGGAGGCACATCCTCTAAAAGCAAAATTGCTGAGGCATACTCCCTCTCCGTTACATTACAGCACTGAGTGCTTGGTGTCATTTGGTCGGAGTGAAAAGGAAGCTGTATTTGCCATTGCAGAAGTGGTTGTTATTCCTAGAGTGGATTATGGAAATTCTTGGGGGATGGACCTGGTTTTGTTATGTTTCTGTAACATTTGAGTGTGGATTATTGGAGCGGGACTGTAATTCTGGTTTTGGATTCAAAGCTGCAATATTGGCACAACTGGTAGGAAGACCTGAGTTTTGAGAGGGCTTGGTGCACCTTTATCAAGACAGCAAGGTGTATGAATAGCTCTGCCTTTCCTTCTCTGATGACACATAACCTTCTCATAACCCCCCTCCTATATCCTTGTGAGTAAAAATGATGGGAGATAAAGGCTGCAGCACACTGAGAGGTTGAGGGTATGGTAATGCACCATGTACGCATTTTGGGCGAGGAAGTCCCTGGAGAATCCAAGGTACTTCTGAGTCTTGAGCTGCTTCCCATAATCCAATCACAACTTTGTGAAGAACAGGAGTGTGTGCAGTAAGTCTGCTTTTTGGAGTGGATGACATCTGTATCTGTGCATTTATTAACTGTCTGTGGATCTGATGGCATATGCTGGACCTTGCATGGAGAACACTGAATTAATAAAAGCCAATTGTGTGATCACTCCCCGTATCCCTGCAAGAATATTTAGGGGCCTCATATTCTTAGACAAACACCAAATTAATCACAGTACTAAGCTAAAAGTGAAGCACATATAAATTACACTACATTTTTTTTCATCATTAAAAAAAAAACAACAAAACATCAGTGTGCAGTATTGATGGTGGTAGCTTTTGTTTGCACATGTGATCTAAGTTGATTATATGTATCTGTTTTTAATACAACTCTAAAATAGTGTTTACTGCTTCAAAAAGAAAGGAAGAAACCTGAAATTAAAAATCACTACTGGAATCTGTAAAGACAAATGCTGCAATATGGTAAAATTTTCAGGGGAGGTAAGTGTAAGGATCAATCTTTAAATCCATTTAAGAGTTGGGGAAAAATATGCATGTCAGACGACATGATTATTACTACTATACAAAATCCTGATGCATATTTCTTGTATAAAAGCAGTTCACTGCCATAGATTTCAGATCATTTGGCTGTTGTATATACTAAGTGCTTGTAAATTAAGAAAGAGTTCAGATCATTTGCGTCCTCTATATTTTATTTGCGTCTTTGGTTAGAATCAAGATGTGCATGTGTGAAAAAAGGGTTTGAGGGGAACCATGTCACTTTTAAATTCATTAATACATAATGATGCATTGGTATTTTATGAATAGTCCTTCCCAATAGATTTTCAGTACAGTACAGGGGAATTGCATACTCAAGTGTGTTATTTTTAAGCAAGAAGTTTAGCAGCCTCCCCTTGCAATGGCTTAAAGATTTGTTGTTCTAAGATTATTTTTTTTGTGTGTGGTTGTTTTTTTTTTTGGTAGCAGATGCTGTAAGTTCTAATAGTTTACAGCCATATGGTAAAGAAGTGAACAAAATGTACTGCAGCTTTCTGTTCAGCAACTGTCTCATAGTGTTTTAATATCAAATAAGCCTCAAACCTAGAAGAAGTGTTTTCCCTCATTATTATTTATGGTAAAAATGGCTTCTGAATGTCCCTTTTAGACTGAATACTCTAAATACAAATATGTATATTATTTCCTTGTAGAGTGACATTTTGATTTCTGTGTGTCCTTGTTCTCACCCGTTTATTTTATCACAATGAGAGAATCCTCTGCTACACAACATATAGAAATTATTGATTTCTACTTCCATGGCCGTAACAGTGAAATAAGCAAACTGACATTTGAATTTCTCATTTGCTGCATTATAAAGTTTTGATCCACCTTGCAGGCATCTGCCCTTTGGGTTGGGCTAAAGACATTTCGGGAATCTGTTATAAAGACTAGGCTTGCAAGACTCTTGAAATGAAACAATAGAGGCTTCAGAGCCCTGTTTGGAAGACAGGGAATTTCAGAATTTATTGCCAGTTTTTCTAACTGTATTGAAAATGCAATTATATACAATAATATAGGACACATTAGAATATGCTGCTTATTGCAAGGTGGAATCCTAAAAAATACAAATTTACCTTCATACATGGCACAGAAGTCTCTATGGCTGCATTGTTAGTACTGGGCGAGTGTTTTAAGGAATTTTGCATGAGTTAAAACCCAGACAGATGAAAAGAATAATGAATGAGTTGGAGAAGGTAGACCAGAGATCTTTGGTTTTCCTGTCTCATAGTATAATAGCAAAGGAACATCAGAAGGCAGGAAATTTAAGATGAAGATAAGAATTTTTTTTCGTGCAACGTATATTTTAGCTCTGGAACCTATTTCTTCAGAAATGTTGAAAACCAAGAGTTTAGCAGAATTCCACACTTCATTCGTTATTTAAATCACTATCCAAAATATCCAAGGTTGCCACTAATTATGACAATATACACTTGTGGAAGGTATATTTAAACTGTGTGCTATGTTCTTTACGCCAACTTTTAACATACATTGGGATAACACCAGATGTGGCAATGACTTATCAGTCATAATCTGTAGAAAACCTCTTTAAAACATCTAGTGCTATCCCCTAATAGAGCAAATTTAGGAGGATGATGAGATTGCTCCACATGACAGTCTTTATTTCATTTGTAGGTGAATGGGTAACTGCAAACCTGCATAAGACAATGAGCTACCATGGGTGATTGTTTTGTAGAATGTATATAGAATTAGAAACTCATTTGCTAAAGATTATTGGTTATACATGATTTAGAATTGAGTATGACCACCTACATACCTAGAGTCTTTTCTAGATCTCTAGGCCATTAAGTTCCCTATAAATAGTTGTAAAATATAAGGAACTGTGTTTGTCATGTCATCTTATATATAATTAAGAAACAAAATGCATTAACATAAATGATACTATTTTTAGACTGTACCTATGTAATTCATCATGGGTAGGTAGAGATTATTTTTTTTTAAAAGGCTTAGTAATTTAACTATAGAAGAGCAGAGGTGGAGTCTTAAATTCAGTGGGAGTTCCAATTCTTAAAAAGATTACCATGCCACTCCTGCAGAAAAAGAGCAACCAAGTTCTATTTTTAGATTTACCTATAGTAAGACTAGAAACTCTACTCTATGTGCAACCTTTTAGTGGGATGTTACCATGAGTGTGCTTTGTAAAACATGCGTAAAAAGCGTGTAAAAAGAGATGAAAGGTGTGGTCAGAAATTTTAGCTGGAAGGCATTTTTAACGCTGCATGGGTTCATTTCTTTTACTGTTGCTATCTTGTAGGTACTTAGCATTTATAGACATCATACCCTTGTAATTGAACTTGCATGAATCATTTATTTACTATGCTGCACTTACGGGTAATATATGTCAAGGGAATTCATTTTTTATTACAGCTGATGTAGCCATTATGATGTCATAATATGTACAAGGATAGAGATACAGCTTGAACAGAACTTCTGTCTCTTAAATCTGTGAAACTCAATGCTTCTATTTTGGAAGGAGAAGTGCAAGACTTGGTGGTGTAGCATTCTGCCAACCGTTGACAACAACTTTGTGGTCAAGATAAAGAAATATTTTATCCTAGATATGGCAGTGATAATATCTACATTTAATTCAGTATTATTTTTTTTTCTAAAGACAAAATGTGGAAATTTGCCAAGTAAGAGTAACATGCTGTTTTCCTGTAGGAGTGTAAATGAGAGCATGTATCTTTTAAGGTTCAATTTTAAGAACTAACTTCAAGGAAAAATATAAAAACATACTTATTATATTTGTTAGAGTAAATGAACTGAATTACTGGATTTCAAGTCTAATATTTTGTTTTCATTGGGGATGTCACAAAATATCTAATTTATGTAGCTGCTTCCAAGCTGGCTGCTCTGCTTGGTCTGGACAGAGTAAGCGAACCAGTACACAATGGCCACTGAAGGCTCCCCCCATCAAGAGATTCCTAATTCTTGGGGTCTTCATGTCTTGTGAAGTCCAGTGTCTGAGGGAAGGAAGAGGATGAGTGAGTTCCTCTGCACTGTGATATGAGTGGAAAGTCGTTTGCTATAAACAAAAAGCAGCTTGTTGGTCAAGTTTAGTGAAATGGAAAATTTTCAATAGATTACCTCTATGCTTTCACCTCCTGTGCTACTATCAAGCAAATACTATGATATGTAATTAGAAGATGGATAGTGTACACTTGAGATAATAAAGACCTTTGTCAGCCCGTACCTATAGCTAAAGTAGTTCAAATATCATTTTGTGGACTTAATGGACGTAGTTATGTATTTAAAAGCAAAACACTGAGGTAGGAGCAATTTGTTTTAGAAGGAAGGATACAATGGGTTTTTAGAGATAAAAATTGGCTTTTGAATACACAATGTCTTCTTATGCTTTTTACAGTCCAAAAAGGATGGGCTCATGCAGGAGGAGTGAAAGGGTTGGTGCCTAAGAGTAATATATTTACGTTAGCCAAATCTCCAAAGAAGTGTTTCTTTAAATACAGCACATAAATCTCTAAGAATGCTTTTGAGAAGCTTATTTTTTGAGTTGCAGTATCTCTGGTCAGAATGCCCTTTTTCTCAGTAGCCCAGTGCTATTTTAATTGCTTGGTTAGATGCATACTTTCAGCACTAAGATTAAACTGCCAGATTTCCATTAGTCTTTGTCTTGTGGAGAACTGGATTTCCCAGGTTAGGGTTTACTGACTCAAATTTTAAAACATTTCTCTAGGCAGGCACACAAGAAAATATAAATAAGAATTGTCATAAATAAAATAATTTGAATAATCCTAGCTTAGAGTTCCATCTCTTTTTTTAGAAGAAGCTTGCTGCTCTGTTTAGTTGTTTATATGGTAGTCTATATTTCAGTAAAATTTAAAGCTCATTAGGAGCAACCCTTCAGTTTAAAATAGAGAGAGAAGGTTTGTACCTGTGTTCTTAACAATCTACGATGTTCACACCAGTGTACAGAGTGTCTGTGCTGCATGTATTACACAGATATAATGTCTAGTTCACTGTGCGTATAGTGGTAGCATCTTAATATTTGTTAAAGCCTATAGTTGTCTAATATCTATTTTTATAAGACCTTACATGTTCACTACTGAATAGTAGCAGAGGTATTACAAGCTTTACGTGTGTGCTTAGTAGAGAGTTGTGGAGCAAATCTAATAGCTGAATCTCCTGAACACTGCCTATGTTCATTACGTTACATTCCAGAAATGCATCCTCTCAGTAAAAATAGTTGGTTTTGAACCAGAAACTGAGTCAGACAACACTTCTGGAAAGTTTCGGTGAAAATAACAGTTTTAGAAAATTCCAAGTATGTGGAGAGAGAGTCTAATAAGAAAAAATGCCAGAAAACCTTAGATTTTTAGGAAATCCTAGGCTTTTAACTTATCTGGTATACATGTTGCTAGAGCTTAACCCCAATAATTACTTTAAAATAAAGATAATAAAGTGGTGCTTTAAAAATGAAAAATCTGAAGAATCTTTCAATGTGCTTTTTTCAGTAATATGTTAGTTAACCTATTAGGTACACTAATATTTCATGAGAAAGGGATTAATACGTCATCTGAGAAGCTGAGGTCAAGTACATAGTTATTTGATTTCTGTAGCAATCAAATCAGGTACATAAGATACTTTATAACCATTATTTAGTTCCTAGTTCAGATTTGATCATTTTTCACTTCTATTTATGGCAGTTAACTACGCTAAAGAACCACAGCCAATGTGTCTAAAGAAAAAAAAAAAAAGAAAAAAAAAAAGCCATTTTTCTCCAGAGGAAGGCTAAACCCCATCTAAAACAGATCAATCAGGTGGTTCATCAATAAATATCTACCATCTTCTGCAGCGCTATATGTGACCCGAGGCTTGGGAAGCATGAGCTCACTCTGAGGTGGACAGAAAAAACGCAGTTGAGTTATATTCTCTTTTTAAAAGCAAAGTTTGTCTTCTAATTTATGGGGGCAAGAGATAATTAATTCTTGGATTCAATATAGGGAACCAAAGAATTGGGTTCCATGTTTTCATCCCAAAATAAGACTTAAAACTAGAAGCTGAGAAAGCAAGAGGGTGTATAATAAAGTAAAACTGAATTCTGGGGATCATCAGGCTTACACTCTAAAGTTCATGGAGAAATCTGTCTGCAGATGGTTTATAACTCTCATGTCACAAATAAATAAATAAATAGATCTCTCATTCCAATTTTGTTCCACCCTCTAGGGGGAAAGCAGGAGCATAATTTTTTTTATTTTCTTCCTTCCTTTAAGTCTTCTTACGGAGTACTGCAATCTTTTAGGTGATAATACTGCCAAACTGTGTTTCCACATAGCTGAAGATCTTGATTGCAGAACAGTGCAGCTCTCACAACTGCGAACCTCACATTTCTCTTTTCATCTGTCTTATATTTTTGAGTGCATCAATGCCATTGCGTACTAGGTTTCTGTGACAGTATGTTTTTATCAGCTTAATGGGGTAGATTGTAGTGCAGGCCCTCTAAATCTCCACCTGAAAGGTAATTCTCTTCCTCCTGCTGCCAGCCTTTTCTGTAAGGTAAGAATATACAGAGGTTGCTTTTTGTTTGTCAAAACTAAGAAGCAGAGACAACTAGTAGATCTATGCTAAACATGCAATTCTTACTTCACTTTAAAAGCCTGAAAAAAAGCACACTATTTTACTCTTATGGAGGCTTTTGTTGTACAAGAAGGCCTTCCCGACTCTAGACTTCCTTTGCGCAATGCTGGCTGCGTATTCTGTGTGTTACTCGTATTCCATTTTGATGCGACAACCGAATGAGGAACAAAACAGGACTCAGACTGGACTGGAAGAGCAAGGTGGGTAATTCAGGGAAGTCATTTTCAGCATTGCTAGAAAACCCTAAACCAGCAAATTGTGTTCTGTATATGTACCCAGATTAGTTGCGCTTTGTTTTGTGGAGATCAGGGCTCCTTTTGGTCTCTTCTTTTGACCTCCTTCATGTTGATGTGAAGTGTGGGAATAACAGTGTGCACACAAATTTCTCTCTCCAACTGAGTAAGTCCCTAGTTGGCAAGTATGAACAGGCAATCTGAAAAACCTTATGCAAAGCCTCATCATTTCATTCTCATTTGAAAGGTGTCTTTAAATAATATGCGTAGCCTGGATAGTTTAACATGATTCTGAATTGAGCTTTCTGTATAGGAACTGAAACTTCATCAGACTTGTGCATGTTAAGTACATGTAGATTCTCCTCCCTCTCCCCCATTTTTAATTAAACATCCAATCTTGTTTTCAGCAGTCAATTCTCTGTGTAGTTTACGGTAGTAAATTATATCAGTAGTCATTGTTTTGTTGTGCAATAAGCTATTGCTAATTGGCATTTCCTCTTTAATAGACTCTGTTAAGAATTATGTTAAAATAATTGCTGCCAGAAAGCACAGCACAGAACTCTTAATTACTGGCTAACAGTTCTGTCCTTCAGATCCTTCCTCCAAGCTATGCTTTCATAGAGCATGTGCTTTTAATTTGAATTCAGCTCCATAAAACTCAGGAGAATCTATTGTCTATCAAAGCGAAACTCATAATAACAAAGGATTTGTCACATCAGATCAGACCTCAGGTCCCTGTAGTCTGGTGCCATGCCTCTGGCAGTGGCTATTTCTTGATATATTAAAAGGAGGTAAATCTCTTCCCAAATTGCTAATGCGTCTTACCCATTTGTGTGACACTGCACATTTCTTTCTAAACCTTGCAGTTCATTGTCTTACACCCTGAAGCGTGAGATTTGATTACCCTTGTAGCTTGCATAGCTACAACTGTTATTAGCAGTCATAAAATTATTGAGTTCTTTTTAAAAATGTAGCTATGGTTTTTATCTCAATGACCTGCTCTAGCAGCCAGTTCCATTGACTATGTAAAAGAAATGTTTGTTTATATTATTTCTGCATTTACTCTTCTTTCACTTAAAACTCCTTTTAGTAATAGAGAAAAACTCCTTAATGATAGAGAAAAAAAGAGGAACCTCATCAGTTGTTAGTGTATCCTGCCTAATTATGAATACCTGTATGAAATTATCTTTAAGCTGCATATCGTTTTGGATACTATAAAGTTGTGAAATGTATTATTTCTTTTAATCCCTTGTATTTGTTGGTTCAACCTTAGAACAAATAAATTATTTTTCTGCAGTTTTTTTTTCTTGTTATATTTTTAAACTGTACACACTAATGGACATTAAAATTTACATTGTCATTGTGACAGATGCGTTCTCTAACATATTTACTAGAGAAGGAAAAAAAAGACTAGTTGCTATACTTGGTACACCTAGAAGCAAATGGAATGACTACTTGTTATATAGTATATCTGAAAAAAACTTGCCCACTTCTCATTTTTCCTTTTGAAAAGGCTATTTCACAGACCCATAATGTACACTGAGATCTGTTTCCTCATATTTAGCCTCATTTTTCCTAATGAATTTTCATTTTGCTACTTGTAGAATCATTGTAGTTCTTCAGCTATTTGAAGATAGTAATCGTAGAACTTTCCAGTATTTACTTAAAAAAACCCGATAAACTCGCACTGCCACAGTTCCTAACTAGCCATGCAGTTCTATTTCCAAGTCATTAATAAATAGTGCTCATCTTAATAGCAGCCCCAGGAGCATTCACTGTTACATTTTCTTCATTTTGAGGGGCAGCCATTTGCCATTACTCATTGTTTCCTATCACTTTAACAATTTTTGAATCCATTCCAGGACTCTGTCCCTTACCCCACAGTTATTTATTTTCCTTAATAGTCTGTGATGCAGGGAACTTATGGAAAGCTCATTGAAAACTCAGGGAAATTGAGTACCTTTTAAGGTGCTATTTCAGCAACTGTTTCAAAAAGAGCTCAACAAGCCTATCTTTTTTTTTTTTATTATTTTTTTTATTTTTTTTTAGCACATTCTGAAAACAACTCCCGTTATACCGTGTGCTACGAATCTTAATCTCAGGTTTGTGTAGCTCGCATCTGGTGTGCTTGTATCCCTTTGGGCCGGTGGCCAGAGTGTGGCCCTGTCCCAGCCACTGGGGTGGCCCCAGCCCGGACCGACCCCAGCGGGGCGCCTGGAGCTGTCCGTGGTGCTGAACGTGGTCGGCATGGTTACCAGCCACTCGCGTGTCCCGTGAACTCACACGTCCTGTGAACTCGCGTGCGGGTTATGGTCACGCCTGGCATTCCACAGTCCTGCTCAGGGTTTCCCACAACCATACTGGAGAAAAATACACACGCTTACTATTCAGGCTGGCAGAAAGTTGGGTTAATAGCAGTGTGCTACCTGAGTTTCAGTTTTCAGCAAACAAGCCCATCGGCAGCAATGAAGTTACAAATGAGGTGAGGCTGAGATGAGGGCTGTTACCAAACTGTTACTCATCGGCATAGTCACTCGTGGGGGTGCAGATACTGAATGTAGAATAATTCTGCCGTGGATCACATTCTAAGAAATGCTGTGTGTGTAAGTTACTCATTTTTAAAACATGGCACTGGATCTTACTAAAATAAAAATCAATTTGATGGATTTCTTTCTAAATACAGATTAACTGATTATTTGCTGGGATTTTTCTGTGTAAAACTCCAGCATCATTGCTGTGTTATCTTTGAATCAGTCTTCCTGCCAAAACTGATGGCTGGAACAACAGAGATCTCTCTGGAGCAGGAACTTCTCTCAGAATCCAGGTCTTATCGCAGCTTTAACTGGCAAAGATTGCCATTCATACTGTCACTCACTGATGCTACATAATGGATGGTGTCTGCCTTGCACACCATAGATAACTCTTCAGATTGGGAGCTGGATTTAATTCCACACACTCAGCTGACCCCCAAACCACCCAACCTCCCCAAACAAAACAAAAATCCAACAACAATGGAACTTAAATAATTGATGATTTAGGATGCCTGAATGTGTGACTTCCTTTTTCACATCGATTGTCATGGGGAATGTTAGCGTACCCACTTTTGATTAAGGCATTAAATACTATTTCCCAATAAAAATTTTCCCATAAGCAAGCAGCATACAAAACCACAATCTATGTGCACTTGCAGTGATTATTTTTGTTAACATGAAATTATTATTCCTGATTTTATTCCCATTGTACATGTGAAACATGCCATAAATTAAAAAAATACACGTATGTATTCACTACCAATGGTGAACAGTATTTAATGGTGTATGATTTTTCATGAGTAGCCCTGTAGAAATAGACTGGAGGTGGTGTCAACAGTACAAGGTGCTTCATAGTGTACTAACAGGGAAAATGATACTGACAATAATAGCTGCCATTTGATCGCCATTATAATTTTTTTAATTGGTGTCGCTTAACTGATGAAAGATACACTTAACATGAATAATAGGCACTTTTTCTTGTTTATACCTTTAAATAAATAGTAAATCATATCATTTGATTTATTTATTTGTTTATTTTTGGTCTATAAAAGAATTGAAACTACTGTAGGACCTGTAAGGAGAAGTCCTTCAGTACTTGATTCAGAGCTTCCCCTCTGAGTCATTTGTATTTATTTAATTTTTTTTTCATCAGGAACTAAATTGCAAAAGAGCTCCAGGGACACTGTTTCATAAGACCAGGGAGACAGAATCTTCCTAGTTCTTTTTCTTGTCCTGGGAATCAAAATGTAGGCTGACAGAGGCTGCATGTATCTCTCCTTCCAGCTGGGAAAAAGAAGGACTGTTGTGATATGCAGTCTTTATTCCATTCTCTATTCAGTTGCAGTAAATTACTTCCTTCCATCGTCACAGTAATGGAAATAATTCTGTATTTAAATCACAGTTCCTTCCTAGCGCTCATCCTGGATTGATGCTATGGACTGCTTATTGTATATCTTGAGAGAAAGAGGCTTATGTTCTCCATTCATTCAGATTTGAGCTATCAGACCTACTTCCTGCAGCAACAAAAATAGTGTATATGTACTTTATCTAACTAAAGGCTTAATTCTTCATATGTATAAAAATGATCAAAAATGACCTGCAAATGGTAAAGGGTCATATCAGGTATATGTTTAATAGTTCCTCTTTGATCTTGTCAAGTAAGTAATTGCTCCACAGCTAAATAATACAAATACTGGGTTGGTTTTTTTCTTCTCTGTGTTCAATTTAAGCAATGTTTGATTTAACAACTATGATGGTGTCCTGCTTGGTCATAATGCTGTGTGGCTATTCCTATATGCATATATATTTTTTTTTTTGTCCTGCTAAATGCATGTTTTATCTACAGGAGTTTAAATAAAATTGCACTTGCAATTAGTTCCAGTGTCTCTTACCCACAGGAGCACAAACTTCAGCCTTTCCCAGGGGTTACACTGAAGCCTGTTGCGGGAGGATGGCTGCAGCTCATCCTTTAGTTACTAAAAAAAACAATGAAGTGTTTTCTTTGCATGCTACTTTGGGCAGCCAGGGTTCCCCTTCCGCTCCTCTGTTACTTTGACAAAGGCAGCTGGAAGTCTATTTTCTGTTTCAGGCCACTCTAAGTACTATCTCCCAGTGTTATAGTATATATATTTTATTTTTTTTTTTCCAAAATGTCACATCATGATATTTCCACAAAACTATCCTGATTAGAAGCACTAGGCCACGGTTCACTCCCTCCTGTTGTTTCTCCAGGGTCACAGTGGTTTAGAGACAGGATTGTGGCAGTGCAGGGCTTGTCTGTCAAAGAGGATAGTATGGTCTTAAACTTGCCTTGAACTCACAGTTTTTAACTTATTTTTGTATGTGTGTTATTTGAGACCTGTGCCTAGCAATGTATGCAGTACAAAGTGGGTGAAATACCAAGCTGTTTAGACTGGATGGCAGCACACCCTTCACCCTTGAAAGCCTGTGGTTTGATCTATGAGGCATTCTGGATGTCTCTAGGGCTATCTTTCACTGCTGAAGGCAGCAAAATATTTAACAAATAACATAAATTGGCAGAGGAGGGGCAGTGACAAGAGTGCTTTGGTAATGACCGGCAACAACTCATTCTTTGGCATGTCTGACTTGAGAAGGGCTGCCTTCCTCCTTGTTATCAATACTGGATGAAACATCCTCGCAGCTTCACTGTAGCCTACTCAAGTTGGGAGGGCTGAAGATCAAGTAGGCTGGGCATGTTGTGCTGGAGCACACAATCAATATGCAGAGTTCAGTGAACCTTTTAATTGTAAATGGCACATTAATTTTCCCCTTTGTAATAAAGATCTGTCTTCTACTTCTTTGTTCTTTGTTTGTTATTTTTTTTTATTCTTCTTTGGGCTTCTCTAGCACTCCTAAACTCTTCCTGATAATTCTTTTTATACAGAGAATTCATTCTTTCCAGTGGTGGCAGTGCAGTAAGTTGCCCAGTGCACCTGTTAATTGTTCCAGGTAGTCCTAGACTAGATGCATTTTTGATTGGTGATGATTTTAAAATTTTTTTTATGTCAAAAAAGTATTTGCTTTTTTTTCTATTTTGAAAACAATGGAAGGTTTTTACTATGCAAACTGTGAATGTCCTTGTTAAAGAAATGCAAGTGAATGTGATTTTCATATTGTGACTACATTTAATGTAAAAGATTAAAATACATGTTTCTGTATCTGCCCATAATGTGATCAGCAAATGAAGGGGAGAAGAAACTCTTCTGGATATTAAACTGCTTTCAGACATTCTCTATACAAACTAAAATTGTGATAAGATGAACTAACTACATCGTTAAAAACATCTACTGGAGGGACTGTAAAACAACTCAGAGTGAATTAAAAGAAAAGAGCTATTTAACCCTAAAATTGAACCTTAAAATCAGCTGAACGCATTTCTAAGTATCAGGTATTACTTTTCAAAATAAATACTTTTTCTGAAAGGCTGGTATGTATGTGTGTGTACCTACAGATGTATACAAATATATACACACACATACACACCAAGAATAGTCTCTCTAAATTCTTTCTTGCTTTGAAGATGGGAATTGCATTAAAATAAAAATTCCATTTGAGTTATTATCTCCCCAGCTGTCTGTGCAGACCATGGGGTTGGCTTAAGAATATTCTCATTACGTGTGCTGAAGCAGTTAGTCAGTGATTGATGCTATATTAATTCACAGCACAGACGCTTTGCCTTTGTTACCGAACATTAGACAAATTAGTTCTTACAAATTCATGTCCCACCCCCACTGCATCCAAGCTCACCACCCTGGCTGGTTAGTATTGCTAATAACCTTCATTCAGAGTGAACCGAAGCATTAGGAAGGAGGAGTTTTCTAAAGGAAGGGGCAGAAAATGGGCAGCAGCCGCTGAGGTCTAATAACAATACATTGCAGGGCTCTAGTTGTTTGCTGGCGCAGCTCAGCACAGTAATGACAAATGATCTTTTCATTGTCAGACCCCCCAAATTAATTTTCCCTCCCACTTTTCATGAGGCCACATTCATCACGTAGATTGCGTTAAACATACTTTTGACAGGACAGAAAAAGATGAGTAGTAAAATAATTTGATTCTAGGAGCTTCTTATCTGGGGAAGTAAACCAATGAGATGGTACCTGGAAAGGTAAACATTTCTGCAAATGTTCCTGAGATAAATCTGCATTAAGATTTTTCGCAAGATCTGGGCATAAATGAATGAGCAAGAAAGCGGTGGAAGGAAGATGGAGGAACATCTTTAGCTGTTCCTACTGACCTGGGGGTTAAGCCCTGCTTTCTACAGAGAACATGGCAGCTGAAGTACAGTGTGTACAACTTATGTTTCTAATATTTAAAAAATAAATTATTTTTTTATTATTATCTGCTTTGAAGTTAATTAGTCAGAGATGGTTTTCAAGTATACTTTTATAACTTCTCATTAGATTTTTTGCTGTCCATTGTCTCTTTTGGGATGTTTAGAAATATGTAGGAAATTATGTTATATGGAGGATAAGCAAGAGATTTGTCAAGGTCAGGAGAACTACTAGAGCACAAGGAGGCAGAGGAATCCCAGCACAGTCACGTTGTCTGAAATATTCTGCTTTTGGCTGGATTAAGACCCGTTAACTGAGCATAAAAAGCAGAGTGCTTAGTGCTTAGAGTGTGATTTGAGTTGAGGTAAGGTTTCTTGTGCAGCAAAATGCAGAAAGTGTGCTTACTGCAAACTTGTCTCTAGTATTTTCAGTATGTGATTCTTACCCTATATTTTGCTTGTGTCTGTTTAAAATAGCCTTCATGAACTGAATTGAAAGCTATAGCTGTCTGGCCGCAGATCATATTCAGCACAAGATGCCTTACTGTTATCCTAGGTGCTCCACAGATCTGAGACTATTTGGCCTCTCTTCATTCCCACCAGCACTGGCCCCTTGTTAAAGACAGCCGAAATATCTTCCGTACTACATTGGCACTTCCTTGATCCATGTGGTTCAAACATCTCCGAACATTTTCACATTTTTCAGGTGGCTTCATGATCAATAGACATCCCATGTAGTGGAGCTGCTTGTTATTCTCCTGGAATTCTGCTGCTCATTTTCCCTGGGGTGTGGTGCTGATTGCACGTAAGCCATGCAGAGCTTCAGGTGGGGCACAAATGGGAATTAAATACACAGATTTTTTTCAAGGGCATATTGTTCACAGGTTGCACTCTCTCACCGCTTCGGCCCCTATGCCTGAAAATATAACGTCGGAATTCTTTGCTGTTTAGTATACTGCTTTGGCAATAACATACCAAATTATATATATAATATATATATATATAAAAAGAATAGTTGACATGATTTATGCTTCAGCAATTAACTTTGCATTGACTGTTATTGACAGTTGTAGCCAGGGTTTGTGTCCCTGGTATGTCTTCTGTGCTTCTTTTCAGTAGTGGCAGTTGTGTTGCAAGATAGGTGTAAAAAGGTGGAGTAGAAAAGTTCCTGTGATCTGTACATATTGTCTGTTAATCAGTGGATTGCTTAGAAAACAAAAACTTTGAACTTTCTCTGTTATAGAAATAGCTTCTAATTTTTTTTTGGGTGCATTTGGAAGGATTGTATTTGTTATGAAGACCATTGTATTTAATGTACCATTTAAAAATTATGCGTATTACAATACATATTTACAATAGAGGTCAAACACATTTTTTGTTCTCTCTGTTTTCCTTAAAAGTTACAGCAAAAAAACTGTTATATTGTCATAGACCAACAAGTGTTACAGCATTATTTCTGTATCACATTATTCTTTCACTGGTGACAACTAGGTAATATGGCATTAGTGAATGCAGAACATATATTTACCTTTATGCATAGCCACAGTATTAAAAAAAAAAAGGCTGTGAAGCCAAGGAAATGGAAACGAAAATAGCTTCCAGGCAAAATTAATAAAAGAGTGGCGAAGCAGAATTAGAGTTGCTCACTTGCTTTAAAGGTCATTGCCTTTCTTCTTGCCAGAAAAGATATAAGACAGGAGTGATCACTGCAAAACTTGTCTGTTTTGCTTTTCTTTTACTGGGAGAGAGTGGCAGTGTGTGTTCATTGGGGCCTTTTTTGAGGTAGGAGGAAGCGTTCTGATGTCTGTCTTGGAGTTCTCCTGTTTACTTTTTTATGTAATTAGGCAGACCAGATAGGTATTTAGTCTTGTTCTGACAACACTAAATTAGGCTTAACTCTTTAATGACAATGAGAAGGAAATCACCTTTCTGATATCCTTCAATTAGCTCAAACAGCTGCTAAGTTATAATTAAAATTTCACATGGATCATTTGAGGTTTTGGAGAGTTTCCATTTAATATAAAAAAAAAATTGCATATATGCATTTGCTTTTCAACAACATTTTCTAATCTGTCGGTGGTATACCAGGAATCCTGATACGATATTAAGCAATATCTTTCTGGCTTTATGAGTAAACAGCTGGTCCTAGGAAAATGAAAAATGGAAATAGAAGAGGGTGAACAGAAAATATCAAAGCTCCAAGGTGCACTGGAGCTAACTCAAAAATAAGCTTCCCTTTTTCCCATCTTCTTTCTCTTTTCTCATACTCTTTGAGATTCTGATATGATCTTTAAAACAAGAAGCAGTACTATTTGGAGATGAGCAATCACCTAAATACATATAGCCATTCTTCTATTGCAACCTCTTGCACCTTTTAAGGACCCAGACCTGCAGATATTTTGATTTAAATAACTGTGAAGAAATATTTCATATCCTAAGGAGAATTGTATTCTGATCTTAAAAACCGAAAAATCCTAATATACCACACTTTATTCAAGGGATAAAAGTTTGCTTTTGCAGTAGCTCTTACTGCTGTCTGCATCTAGGTGCTCAGGTGGCAATGAGGACCTCACCAGTGTGCAGAAGTGAATTATATCAACAGTGACAAGCACTATTAAATCTCACAACAAAACATTTTGGGTATTTGAAAGTGAGTTAACCAGAAACTGAACTGGACTACTCAGCATGCTAAGATAAGAAGCAATTTCCATGCAATTTGTTGCTTTTAAATTACTTAAAACAGTAAGTTCAGAGAACATCACAGGTGGGGAGATTTGCCAAGCATCAAAAAAACCAGAAAGAACATGATATGTTAGATAGTTTTTATGATTCTCCTTTTTTCTCATCTCCGATCTCACTGCTTCACTAGTGGTCTAGTTTATCATGACCTGAGGATACTTTACCACATTCTGAATTTAGACTCTACAGGGTCCTTACTGAGTTAGTAATCGCCATCTGATTTCTGAAGAAGAGCTTTTTTGCTATTTCACATCTGATATTGGTTTGTCTGCGTGTCTTTATACATTTTCACACTAATTTCTGCTATTTTCACCAAATCAAGAATTAAAGCTAGGTTTTGTTCTTTTGTATATGTATGTGTTGGGGATGGGAGGGTTTAACAAAGTTATCTTTGTTTTTTCTTTTTTTTCCTGGACAGAAGCAAACTTATTTTATGTAGCTTTTCCTGAGCTTGGTTATTCGAAACAGTGGAAGTTCAGGGGTCTGGCAGTATGTGTGATAGCTTGCAGAATTCAGTTTTGTTGTGCACAGTGAGAAGGTAAGGGCACACACAAGTTTTAAAGGATGGAATTACCATAGCATTTGTTCCTTTAGTCAATCTCATCTCCTGTTTTCTTCATTTCTTTCTTTTTCTTCCTCTAGCTAATGCTGAGATTAGTTCTGTCTTCATTTTCTTTGAAGTTTTATTGTACCATGGGGTGCTTTTAAGTATTACATATTAAAAATATATTGATGGCTTAGGCCAAGTCACACGCCATCAAGAACTTCCACTTTACCAGAGAAAAGGAAATTCTGGAAGTCTTGTTTCTAGAAATTGTGCAGTGTGATTTCGAAGTCATATTTTATCAATTTTATAAGCTAGTTGAGTCATTGTATCAATGGCTTTTTAATCTTCAAATTTTTAATATAGAGAGATGGTAGTCAATCTTTCTGTGTCTTTGTTGCACTTCTGTTTTTGTTGTAACTTTGGTATTTTATTTAAAGCACCTCATTTAGCCAACATGATTTTTCTACTGCTATTAGAAAGCTCCCAGATTTAGTTTTCTAAACCTGTTATTTCTGTTATTTTAAGAGTGTTTTGTCTCCTGAAATATATTACTTGAATACTTATTTTTCAAGATTGTATATCAGGATTTAAAATTTCTATATATGTAAGATTTTCTTAAACTCCTGGATTTGTGGGAGCTCTGCAGAGTTGTATATGTAAGGGTGTAGATCACTCTCTCCAGCTGAGTTAGAGTAGCTGTAGTACAATTTTTGGGAGTGGAAGTGTGTGAATAGTTTCCAGTGGTGTTTTCACCTCATGGGAGGAGGTTTTTGAATTCTGGAGGATATCTGTCACCTTTACTTATACTACAAATTCTTACTCTATTTCTGTGGTTTGCCTTATTTATTTCAGAGCTATTGAAAGATGCATGGAAACTGACAATTTGTCATTTGGAGTGGCTGCTTTTATGAGCTTTTGCAATTCATTTTCAAACTTGGACATCGGCTACTATGTATTTATCTACTCAGGTAAAGGAGGGAAGCTGAACTTGAATATAATGACAGGTGTCTTATCTTCAAAGGCAGAGTTTCTTTGGTACAGGTTGTGAAGAGCCCATAACTGAATTTTAAATGGTGCATTGTTATGCAGTTACCAGCTGTTATTATTTGGAGAAGAAAAAAAAAAAAAACCAAGAGTAAAGGCTGAGAGAACAAACATTTATTCAATGAGGCATGAAGACTTGGCACGCACCTTTTTTTTTTTTTTTTTTT
>JAAGAY010089460.1:735-16897 GCA_011801015.1 Ardeotis arabs | reverse complement strand
GACTTAGGAAGTGCAGTGAAAATTTTGCTTGGATTTTCTTTTTTTTTTTTTTTTTCCCCTGGGATCAATGACATTTTACATGAACTGCAAGGACTGTGTTGCAAAGTTTAGAGACATCTGCTTTCTTAAGTGTTCTTAAGTATTCCTTAGAAACTCTTACTTTATTTAGTTCTTTAAAATTTAAGTTTTTTAATTTTTGCTGTATTAAAAAGTAGATTTTTATGTCACCTGGATGTTTCTCCAAAGCTTGTACCAGGTAAGCTCTTGTGGAAGAGGACGTTGCTGTCATTTTGTCTAAATCAACTTAATAGAGCAATGTTGTCACAGATGTGCAGGCTGGTGTGTAGGCAAAGTCTTTTATTATCATTAATTGCTTAACAGAAAGCAACAAGATGCTAGTTTTCATATGGAGAGAGGTTCAGCATTATGTTTCCAAATTTAGATTTTTAAAGTTGTTGCATAATGTCATACTTGAATATTTGCATATCATCAGTTTTATCATAGTGTAACACTATTATGACAAATGACATTAAGCTAGAGTAACACAGTGGAAAGTCAAATATGATGTATTTTGTCTTATTTAGTACAAAACATGACTGTTTAAAAATACATTTATCAATGTGATTAAAGGGCATGCACGGGGACTTTGACTTAAGTCCTAACCAGGAGATAGCTGAAAGCAGTCTGCATGTATATTGTGTGATTAAAGATTTTTAAATAGATTTTGATTACATCTCAAACCAGTAAAGATCACGAGTGAGTGTAAAACTTCTTATCTTCATTTTCCAGTGCCTACATTGCATGGATTAGCAATAGCATTTGCAATGTGCCACACAAACCGATGCAGTTAAATTGACAGAAAGAAGAAAACAGCATTAGCTAGTGTCTTACCGTGTTCCACCAGACAAGCTTTTACGCTTCTGATGTCCAAAGGCTTAAAATATTTTAATAGAACCCTGGCTTGTAATAAAATTTGAGAGCCAGGCGTAAGTAATTATGTCTTATATTTATGTTAAGTTGTTGAAAATGCTAATAAAATGTATTTGTGGGTTTTCCCTTTAATTAATACAACAATAAAACAAAATCATTGCACAAGTCCCCCACTAGTTTTAAAACCCTAAAAGAGGAGGTTCATCAGTGTCTTGATATCAAGCTTGTTTGTTGTGAATTATAGCCATTTTCTGCAGTAAAATTTGTCTTAGTGGAAGAAATGGATGTGCAAGCCTGGTTTTATTAGAGTGACTAAATATTGTGGAACTAAAACAAGGAAATTCTTGCATACTGTCACAATTTGGGGCCATATGGATCATAAACTCCTCTACACAGACTTCAAATGGCGTTATCTCATCACAGAGAGAGGAACAAGGAATACACTTAACTTAAATTTAGAAATTGTTCTCGTTACTGAATGTCAGATAAAGGTGAAGCTTTTAAATAGGAGTCTCCCTGATTTACTACCTTTAATGTGCATGGGAAGGGATGTGCAAAGCACATCATTAGTGTGACAGGGTGAAAGGGGCAACATGTTTCTTCTGTTACAATGGAAAGAGGATGAATCTGGCACAGCTCTGATGTCAGAACCTCCATCACCTTTCTCACAGATGATGTAGATTTTAATTGTACTCTGGGCTGATTCTCATCGCACCAGCTCCTACGTGACATTGAGATAGATGAAGCCATTTGTTGGCATTATCAGAGCCAGCTGTGTGCTTGGCTGCAGCTACAGTAGGCATTATATCTCATGCATAATCCTCTCATTGAGAGAGGATCACAAGCATCTGAACCATATGGCAAATAATTTTATTATGATCAAAAAAAGGACTCTTGAAGCTAGTTAAACAGAAGAGTCCTTGAAATTCAATCAGAAGAGGTTTTTATTTTCATGTAGCATTATCATCTTAAATTAATTTTTAGCTCTGCCATCATCTGTGAAATACAGGACTTTTATTTTCCCCCAAAGTAAGAAATTAATGTTGTAATTGTAAGAAAAAGTCAGTGGAGTTGCATAGCTTGATTTTTTTTTTTGATGTCTGAAGTGTGCCTTGTAGGTGTTAATGTCTTTTTTCACTAATTACACACTCGTATCACTCAGAATTCCAAACAGAAAGTAGGAAGTGCCTGAAATTAAAAAAGCAGTGGAAGGGGAGAGAACTGCGCACATTAAGCCATGGGAGTGCTGTGTTAATGTCTTAATGCCTCGCTTCCTGAGGGCTGTTACCACTCCTAGGGATGAAAACATCCAGCCATAGTAAGAGCTCATAAGCCATTGTTCTTTGCACTGAAAAAAAAAAGAAAAAAAAAGAAATTGTGGTTTAATTAAGTCAATGCAATGGGTGATGAGGAAAAAGAGAGAGGCTTTAGCTCTGCGCAGAGTTACTGCTGGGCAGCCAGGAGGTAATACGGGCACCAGAGGCAACAGCAGCCAACCTTTTTAGCCGACGAATGAGCGATAACAACTCTCAGCAGGATGAAGGTGTTGCTCAGAGGCCTGGTCCTGTTTCCTTTTAAGCATAGAAGGAAAAATCTTACTAATATCTCTGACCACCTCTGGACATACCAGCCATCAAACTGAGAGGGAGACAGAGCAGGTACCGGCTCAGGACTGCGGTCTGTGGCTGCTGGAGGATGCTTCATTAACTGGGAGGCAGTGTCTGCTGTTTCAGAGCTACAAAGGCAGAAGGCGATAACACGAATCACGCCCCACGTGAATAGACCGCTTGCCTACTGGAAAAGGCATGTGCTATTGAGGGCTTGGCCCTGGGGACAGGAGCAGTTTCTGTGGGGCACCTGGTAACAATGCACACGGCCTATCAGCAACTTTCATGCTGCAAACTTATGGAACATAAATAAAGGCTCACTGGAGCCAAATGGCAACAGCTGCCTTATCTGGAGGATAACTTTTTTTTTATTTGGTACTTTATTGACAAATAATAAAGCCTTTAATTAGGCTGTGGGAGGAATATAGCCATGTAATTTATAGGACCTTTAATTTTCTAGTGCTGCGTGCCTGAAGCAGATTGGGGTTATTATTGCAGCCTCCTGAGTGAAGCAGAGGTCCTGACTCGACCACTGAAGTACTGGGAAATGTGCGTCTTTATTCTTATATTTTACAAGTGTTTGTGTGTGCCTTGGGGGAAGCGGAGAAACAAGGGGAGGAACCCCTGTTTCTTCTGTAATAATGTGGTGATTAAGAATTTGCCTCTTCAGTTCCTAAAATGAGAGTCAGCAAAAAAAAATCCCCAGCCCAGCTACCGCTCCAGAGGCTTCCCCTGCAAACCACCCATCACTCGCAGCAGGATGTGAAGCAGAGCCGTGCTCGCTGAGCGGGCTAACAGGGAAGGATTGCCTTTTGCTGCAGCAACTGCTGAACTGAGACTTTCTGGATCATGAATGTATGTAAATATGTCCAACTGTTTGCCCTTCACACATCTTTGGCGAGTTTGGAGTAAAAAATATTGCACTGCTCCATTAGTTTGCTTGCCTATTACACAGCAGATGCTGTTAAGAGCACTGAGATGTGTTTCTACGTGAGCCTTCCTGTCTAAAATAGAATACAGAAATAAAGGCAAGAGGGGCCCCAGACAGCATCTTGAAATGGATATAAAGCAAGCTTTGGCAGCAGGGCATACCACAGCATCCCCTGAAAAGACACAGGGGTGGGTAGCTCTCCAGTCCATTGAGCAAAGCAGAAAATAGTTGTGCTTCTGCATGTTTGTTCATTTCTGAACTCTCTCTCCAGCAGAATAACAGCTATTTTTGAGAGTTTGTAAGGGTTTGATTCCTGACTGTGTCTGCTGAGTGGCTGCGTTTGGATGCCAAGCTATACTTCATAGGGATTTCACTGGCAGTGAAGGTTGTGTATAAATAATGGATGAAGAAGGGTGACAGGACCTGAACACTTGGGGCTTGACAGATTATCTTGTGATGTATTACAATTAGATATGCTTCAGTGTCACTTCATTTATTCAACTAGTAAGGGCGCGTAACTCTTAGATCCATTTGAAGGTGGATTTATTAAGAGCCTTAGTCATGTCCTCTCAAAGTTTGGAATTGATTTTTGAACATCCTTAGCAGCTTTCTAAATCACTTTGCTCTTAACATGTATGTGATTTTTTTTTCTTTTTTAAATAGTTGGAATCTTATTAGCACATATAATAAATGAGTTTAATTCTTTTAATCTGTGATTTGCTTACTCTAGACAAGGCAGGTAGTTGCTAGATGAGAAACCATTTTATCAATTAGCTGGTCAATGGATCAAATTGACCTTTGGGAAGGAGTTGTCTGGATTTTTTGTACAAGAAGCTGGTAGATAATAAACCCCAGTCACCTTGTACTAAATGGTATTACCTAGAATTGGGACACCTAGTGAATAGAAAATAAGATTGGGGAAAATGTTGTATGCTTTTTAAACAGTGGTAATGAAAAAGCCTGGCGTGGAAGGATGGAGAGTGAAATGCTGCAGAGAACATGAGAGCTCAGATCTGACTTTGTTGCAAAAGGAGCCTCTCAGACTGTTGAGTTAAAGCAGAAAAGCGATTAGTGTTACGATCGCTATAACTTTCTAACCTATCTGAATGCTTTAACCCTGGTTTTCTTTCAGATGTGTTTCTCTCCATCATAAACGCAAATGTAGAACAATTTGCCTCAAATGCCAGTGGACTTGCCTTTCCAGGCTGCTGTAGGCAGGACCTTTTTTTCCTTTGAAGTTATCATGTACAAAACAAACTATATTTGTCTGCTTTGAGTATTTCCTGGCAAAGGGAATGGATGTAGGACAGCAGGTGGCCGCAGAACCCAGCAGAAGCAGCAATCCCTCCAGATAATCAACACTGTCCTCCCCACCCCCACCGCTGCCTCCTGTCCCAGCACGTGCCAACCAACGAACGCGTTACTCGCTGCATAGCAACCTCCTCGTTCTTCAGATTGGAACTTAACACGGTTTGGGGACAAATTACACTCCTAGCAAAGCTGATCCAAGCCAACAAGATTTCAGAGCATTTGCTCATTCTTGTAAAAGCTGATGATAATTGATGGACGACTGGCTTGCAGGACCCTGACAGGCTGGTTGCCTGCCCTTTGCACTCTGCCAGTTCAAGCCTTACAAGTGTGAAATAGCCAATTACTGGAATACCTATTGAAAGTAATAGGCCAATGAGCAAATTGCTACTGTGGGACGTGGTGGCAGTGTAGGTGGAAGAACGCCAAGATAAAGTTCTGCTCTGAGCAGCTGCTCCCACCACAGCTTGGTAATGCTATTGGATGACCAAGTGATGAGAAAAAGGTATTTCCCCATTCGAACTGCAAGTGTCCTGCCTTGTATTGACTTAAAGTTTATGATGCATGATACTGTCTTGTTACCCAGGTCCTAATTTGCAGAAATAAATCCTCCTTTTAAAAGGTAGTTAAATAGGTAATAGGGATAGTCACGGCCATAGATTTTGTGCAAAAGCATTAAATACAATTTTTGCTTGGAATGAAAAGTCATATAGTGTGCAGAGTGTTAATACTTGCCAGCCATTTGCTATTGACAGAACAATTTATCTTGATAAAGGACAGTGAAAAATTCCAATCTATTCACTGACATCACATTATCAGCAGTAATATATGACTGCATCTAAATATAAGGTTCAGATCTGATACAGCTGAGGGGTTTCTGGTAATTTTCCTGTAAATATATTGTGTACTGGACAATGAAAAAATGTCGCTTTTACCATGTAATTGGATGACCTATTTTTATGTGAGATTTAAAGTTTTACTGTGTTTAATGAGATAGACTGTAATGTTTCCTTTTTGGGTAACCTGTTTCTTTTTATAAGACTTTGGCAATAAAATGGGTATTACCAGGTTTGACAGAGCAGAAATAGCAGACAAAGAAAGATAGAAACTTAAATATTAGTGTGCTGAAAGAAAGATTCTGTGACCACAGAAACTTGCCACAGGAGAAAAAAAAAAATCTATCTGAAAATATTGTCATGAAAATGTCTGCTGTCAGTAGTTAGCTTAATGTATCTAGTATGTCTTCTTTTTGCCAGGATAGGAATGATTACTGGTAACTTTTAGGCATGTACTTCCTAGCTTTCTGAGCAAAAGATGTGATTCATAATTTTAAATTGTGTTAAGAACCTGGCTTACTTCATTCTAAATATGTTAGAAAGAGAACTGGCGAGTGACAAGTGGCTTTGGAGGAAGAATTTCAAAAGTGACTGGCAAATTATTTTATGCAGTCCATGATTCTGTAATTGGAAAGCAACCGTTGTGTAAAGGCCAGAAGTGTAAATGACGCCAATGCCAGCGCTCTGTATAATCCATTTTTTCAGTTGCCAGTCACTTGTTTGGTGCTGAACAGAGAAATGACAAATGACATCTTGCTGTTTGCATTGAATCTCCTGTTAACAATTACCAAGTCCATTTCAGATAGAAACAATAGAAGACTGATTCACTTGATATTAAACAAGGATCCACCTCAAAAATAAGATTATAATTTCAGTCAGGGCAAAGTAAAAAAAATGTATGGGCTAAAAACGCAGGCATTTTGATAGTGATTACTTTATTACCTTTAAAAACATGGCATTTTTGAACTCTAGATCTAAAACTCTGGGGTGAAAACTATTATCCATTTGTATTTCTTACACTGTATTTTCTCCTGAGTGTATCTGATTGTAAAACCACTTGGTGTGGCACTCTGCATGAGGAAGAGAGCCTCTGCTTATCTCCTGAGAAGACAGTAGATGTAACTCACCTTGGGAGGGTTTCCACTAGAGGCATTTGTACTGTCCTGAGGCTTGAGAAAAATTATTAGGCATGTGCTAGGCAGAGAAATAAAGTTTCTAATGACTGGAGCAGTGAAAAAACTTGCTAAGGAAGACCAAATCTGAATAGTTTGTTTCCATTTTAAGGAACAAGATGGGTGCAGGAGTTTCTATTATGTTTTCATGTGTGGACTCCTCTGGATAGCTAGATATTTTCTATACTTTAGCAGACTTGTGAGAGTTAGCCCCACTGTGGTTCCTGGGGAAGAGGGGAAAATGTTATCACTTTCTCCTTGCTCTCTTTCTTTGACCCTAAAGGGTCATAGTATTTTGCTTTCTGAATACTTGGCTGCCCTGGGAGGAGAAACAGTCTGGTATTATACCCCAAATCATTTGTCCTTCCCCAGTAACCATGCCTGCTGAGCGCTGTTTTATTGACCAAGGCTGATATCCCCAAATTAGAGCCATTCTTCTGCCATTCCCTGGTTTGTTAACTCCTCTCTGTTGCTTCTCTGAGAACTTATGAGGAGGAGCGGAGGTATCACGCTTGCCTGGCTGCAGATCCAGTGGTGAATAGAGGCTCACAATGGAAAGGTTGTCTACTGAGCCATGAGAGTAGGGCTTGGTGTCACTGAAGGCATCTATTCCTCGGGAATTGATGGCCTGGCTCTCAGCAAGAAGAGCTTCCTATTCTTCTCTGGCAAACGGGTAGCTGGAGTGCTCTGGGGGTTTAAGGGCCTTTGCTATATATCCTCCTGCTTCTCCATTTGTTAAAACCGTGTGGCAGTTCAGTGTCAATGGCATGACATTCAAGGAAGGAAATAAAAGCTGATCCATGTTAGTAGTCCTGTTCGGTGTTAAGGGCAGAGAGAGAGGATCTCAAGAATTGTTCCAGCTGCTTGAGATCTTTTTGTTAAGGACCATATAATTAGTTTTCATTTTTTCAGCTCCTTGACACAGTCAAGAAAAATGGGCTGTGTACCCCTCAAATGAATTTCCAGGTATGACAAGGCAGAGGCAGTGTCACCTTCAGTGAAAAGACTTCTATGTCTGTCAGGGAGTGAGTTCTGCTATAAATCTATTTGAGGAAATCATGAAGAACAGACAAAATGCTGCAACCAGTCCGGCTGGAAAGAAGGTGAAGGATCCCCTGGGTGTTTTTGACTTAAGGAGGACGATGGACACTGAAACTATTAGACATGGATAAATGCGTAATATCCTGAGTTGTGCATTTATGTGCTTTTAAAGACTTAATCCTGAAGTACTACTGGTAGTTCTGTGCTGGTTTCCCCTGCCATATTACAGTATTTTCTCTCTTCCCTTTATTCATTTTTTGTACGTTTCAGCCAACCTTGACTTGGCTTGATTCAGACAGTTTTACTCAAAAGATGAAAATATCATAAAAGGTGGAAGCAGATACGTCGTCGTTGTGTCCTCATTTCTCCATCTTTCACTAAAACTGTCCATTTAATTTTGTAATGTGTGAAACTGTGCTGTTGCAGTGGAGTTTAGGCAGTGGGAGAACTTCCCAGCAGGTCTTATTGGCACAACACTGGAGTTGCAAAGTGGTAAAACAGACTTCTAATTTTCAACACATTAATTGACCACAGAAATACCCCTCTTATTCCAAGGGTTATCCATTGTGAGTACACGTATCTCATGCATGTTGCACCTGGACTGTCAGCTTCTTCCCTGCCTTCCTTTAGTGTAGCATCACGGTGGCATGTTAATGAGAAGCAACCATTTACATGTGAACAAGAAGTATGCTGACTGCTTATGAACAAGCATACTTCAAGCTGTAGTAAAATGGTCAGCTCGTGCCACTGATGCGTAGTGCATCATATTTTACAGGAACACAGCATGGGAAAATTTTTCTTTCTGCTACTGGAAGGTGTTTCTTTGCAGGGAAGCCTGGGCAGGACTTTACGGTGTCTCCCAGGGCCAGGCTCACTTGGAGGCTGCAGGTATGGTGGTGGCTATGGGGGAAGCTCCCCACTGCAGTGCCGGTGCTGACTCCGGTCTTGCTGGAGGGTGCTCTTTTGGCACACTGTGTTTTCAAGGAAGGAGTCTGGCGCTTGTGGTTTGCCCCTTGCAGACACTGTAGAGCCCATTAACAGGCCAGCATCTCTTGATTTCAGGGATCCAATTGTAAGGCTCTAGTATAGCCTGTTGGTCAAGGGCATTTCAGCAAGGAAATGGAGAGAGCAGAAGTGTTGAGTGCAAGATGCTTTGCTTGAGTTGTGCCGAAGGCCAAGCAGTCGCTAGGGCATGTGGCCACTTCTGCCACTGAGGAGAAAACTGTGCCACCAGACTCACTCACATCTATTCTGTCTTCAGCCTGAAGAACCTTTGTGACTTTGGGAGAAAAATAGGTTGCTTCCCGTCAGAGAAACAAATTTAAATTGGAATGCTTACAACACTGATTTGGATTGCTCTTCTCTTCCAGTGATTCACCTAATAAGCTCACTAATGAAAGATGTTGTTTACGATTTTTGGCATTGGGGCAATGTTCTATTCAAATCTACTTTAACTGTCTGGTAGGCTGATTAAAACAAAACAAAACAAAACAAAACCCAAAACCCAACATTTTGAAATATGATAATTTATGATACTGTGGTGAAATTAATTATTATTTCTCATTTCCCCTTTTAGCAGTGGGCTACTTGTGCTGAGATAATTTTCAGCCACTGTGTATTGGTTGATGGAGTCAATTGAATAGAAACAGGAGGAATAGTTTGGGATGATCAACTGCTGCTAAACTGCTGCCTGCATTAATTTTTTTTTTAAGCTACAAAAAGCTTATGAAGCACCATGAAGTATAAATAGAAAAAAAAAAAGTAACCTGCAACAACTGTTAATGCTTGTGAATTTTATGGTCTTGTTCCAGACATGATGTAATGATGTAGTTGAGCAGCAAAGTAGCGGAGATAGCTGAATGGAGGACATGGGGATTTGGTCCTAGCCAAACAAAAAGCTACTTTAAATCTCTTGATTGATCTAGATCTGTGTAGATTGAGTGAAAAAATACAAGCTGTGTTTATATCTTGCCTTTCACCCTGATGGCTTATAAACTGCCTTTCAGTCTGTGTAGATGAACTGATCACCCTCAAACTACTGCACTATAGCTGTTCGAGCGGTTTTGGTTTTAATGTTTTGGGAGGAAAATGGAAGCTCATCTCCTCTATTCAAAAATCAGAGGCAAGTTTTCAGTGTTTGAAATAGAACATTGAAAATGTTGCTGTGACATGAATGTGCAGCCATCATTCACTAATGGTGACAAATGTGGATTTTTGCACTCCTGTGTAACAAGTGTGCCCAATTAGCTGCTCTCACTCACCATCACTTCATTTGCAACACTCATTTTTAACTTCTGTGTCAGAAGCGTCTCACAAACTTCTGCTCATTTGGCTCTTTCTGTCAGCCACAATTAATTTGACCATAGCTGCATTTACTCTCATTCTGTATTTTTTCCATATTTTTCATTTCACTCAGTTCCCTTGCATATTTGTGGGTTTAGTTTTTTTTTCTCTTTGTGGTGTTTAAAACTTTCCCCAGTGTAGTACTGCCTCCTTATGTCATTAACAGGGAGTTTCATTCCTTTTCTCAACACAAATAAAAACGTCACTTTAAAAAAGTGGATAAAATCCCATGGTACTTACTCACACTTCTACTGCTTGCTTTGTTTTGTTTTCATGTCTTTTTGCCTTCATTCAGTTTTTTCATTGCATGATGTTCAGACCAATTTCAAAGTATGTTCCAGAGTTTTTTAACACCAGCGTCAGAAGTGGAGAAGGTGTGCATGCATCCAGCTCCTCCTGGCCAAGCACAAACAGGCCAGGCAGATTTCCTCCTCTGCCTTCCACGTCCTCAAATCCTGTGATAAGATTCCTCTAGACAAGCAAGAATGACAAAGTGATTAGGCTTTATGCTGTATATAGAATTAGAACAGGTGTTCATCAGCTGTGCCATGGCTGACAGACTGCTGTAGCTTTGAATAGAAAGTCTGTCTTCACTTACAAATATTTGTTAATTTTTAATTAAATTAATTGCAAACAGTCACTTGTTACAGGGTGAAATAATTTTGTATTTGTTTGTGTAAGCATTCAGATATGTATCGCGCCTTACATCAGTACTTGGCAAATGCCATCTTTTAAGGAGACAATTGCTCTTCTATGAGGTTTTTCAAAGAAAAGTTAAAACTGAAAGAAATGATCCTTTTACATGTGATTATATACTGTCCCAGTTAGGTAAAGCAATATTTTTATAAAAAGGCTATCTAAATGTGACAATTAGCTTGGGAAATCTTTGCATACACAAAAAAGAAGGTTTAAATTTGTTAAGCATTTCTGGATGAAATAGAGCTGAAGTCTGCATTCAGTAGCCTGAACCTAAAAGTGGCCTTTTGGAAAAGATAATGCCAACAGCAGCTGATGGTGCCATTAATGGGGTTGGTTTGACTGCCTCCAGGACTGAAGTGACCTTTTCCCAAACTTTCCAGCGAGTATGTGAGTGCCTCCTCTAACTCCAGCAGTGCGTGCATGTATGTTATAGTTACCTCTACCTTTGAAACTTGCTGGAAACTAGGAATCTTGTACATCTTGCCTAAGCAAAAGAAGACTAATATGCATATCAGAGGTTTGGTTCCTTCTGCAATCAAAGGGAGAAGAGAGGCTTGCAGCAAGAGTTGCACAAGGACGAACATTAATCTGTTGAGTGGTTACCCAGGCCCTTTTTTTAACAGAGCTCTTTATTTGGAAGGGCTGGGCATGATAGATTGTTAAAGTACAACAGAAGGTATCAAGTAATAAAGAATTAAGAAAGATTAAAGAAATCCAATAATTCAGCAGTTTGCACGTTAGTTATAAAATAGGGGCAGTAAATGTTGAATGGATGAGTGACATTAAGAGCCCTCTTTATGGTCCAAAGTTAATTTGAATAACATTAATTTACAGTTGACAAATTGTGTCTTTTGAGCGTTGGTAATCCAACCATTTATTAAACTGTAAAAGCAATGGTAATTAAGTATTACTGCTCAGCAGCACTACTATTGTTAGTTACAGCGGAGATGGGTGTGGAATAACTTGCTTTATGATGTTAGGGAGAATATAAATGTTTGTTCTTCCAGGGAGGAAACTGGGAGAGGCATGGTGCTGCCCATCGGTCCTTGCCATCTGCAGCATCTCGTTTCTTTTCTTTTACCCACTGAATCCTTTTGCAATGGAGTGAGAGAGGAGGGCTGGTGAGGGAGGACAGGGAGCACTCTCTGATCATCCTGCCTTGGGTCTTCATTCACCTGTTACTCAGAGGGGGTTGGAAGTAAACCCAGAGGGATACTCTCTCCCCCTTCCCCACACTACTGCCTCAAATTACGTTGGCCTCTGACGCGTGGCATCTCCAGCCGTGGAGGCACAGTCTCGCCCAGGCATCCTACGCTACTTTTCTTACATGAGCAATGGTGTGACCTCCCGCCCACATGGCCCTGGCTTCCTGCAAACTCAAACTCTCTTTTTAAAATAGAGTGTTTGGGGCACAGCCACAGAGTGAAACCTGCTGGTGCTGGAGGAAGGGGGAGCTGAAGGAAAGGACTTGTGGATGTACGCGAGCCTGATGGAGAAGCTGCTGTGCCAGGACACTCCTGGCCACGTGGTGAGCATGCGTTATCTGAGCTGGCAACACTACCATTGAGTCTTCTCACTGAAATTCCTGAGTTTAGCACTGTTACTTGCACCGAAGCTGAGCCACACAGCTCACATTTTTCCTGAAAGGTTCTCAGAGGTGTGGTATTTTTGTAATACGCAGTAAGTGTCTTTCTGGGTATCAGCTTTCCGGAGGAGTTCCAGGTCAGGGCTTGGCTGAATGCACAGAGGCCCACGCCCGAGGGTCACCTTGCACCCTCGCACACTCCATCCTCTCCTCTGACCACTGTGATTGGGGAGAAAAAACATTTGCTTTGTGATCAACAAGCATACCAGCAGGAATGACCATCCTCCTGCTTGTTTACAAGGGCTCTTGTTCACTGAGCTCCTTTGTTTGACCCCAAGCATGATTCCTGAATAAAAATAAAAATTCTGATGTCAACCTAGGTAGTAAAGAAAGTTTTGTAACCGTCATTTATGTCTTCTCCTAACAATTACCCATGGGCTTTATGTGCAGTTTAAAGTGTCAGGGATCAGTATTGTAATTTCTATCCCTTTTATGCTAGCACAGAAGTCCCTGTCTCTCATTAAAATTCTCTGCTTGTCTGCTGCATATTTCTTATACCTCCACCTGTTACGTCACCCAGACTTCTGATAGAAACTTATTTGGATAATGTCTGCAAGCAAAAAATTTTCCCTGAAAAGGTTGAAGATGGAGACACTCTGTCAGGACCTGACAGGTGTAAATTTCTTAATGTATGAGGAGTATATGAAAATACAAATCATCACTGAGAGCCAGCCTGAAGCAGACTGAAAAGCTGTCATAAGCAATTTTCAAAAAGTATGAGTTATTTGGTTCTCTTCCAGGAGGAACAACTCCACAGGCATAAATTCGTGAATGGTACTTGACAATCTTAACAAGTCCTTCTCTCCCAGTGCTGAGCATGTGACAGGGATGCGATGGGAACTGTGTGCTCTCCTCTGTTTTCCAGCTGTGGAGGAGCTGACGTGATAATCAGGGGATGAATCCTGCTTTCCTGAACTTGAGGCATTCCTCCACTGAAGTAAATTTCAAGGAACTGGTTAATCTGACTGAGTTAGGCCATGTTGGAGCTGATTGTTTGCCAAAAGCTGTTTTATAGATCCTCTTTGTTTCCACTTACTGAGAGCGATGATAGGAAAGAAAACAGCAGATGCCTTGTGACAAGCACCTTGGCTGTTTTGTACGCTCCTTGGTTTTGCACATTTTTACTTTGGGCATGTGGAAAGATCATTGCTAACTGGATGGGCCTGTTCACTGGTGTACGGAAATGGACTTTAAGAAGGGTTGTGCATGATTGGCAAATCAGTTCTAATTGAATAAATGTCAAGGTCAAAACAAACAAGTGATGAAGAAGAGAAAGCCCAGGAGTGGTATCTGCTCCAAATCGTATTAAAGGCTGTTCAGTAGCAAAGTGCTTCAGGGGGACTATGCAAAATTAAAGAGCAATGAAGTTGCTGTGCAGTTTTAAACCAGAAGTATCTGTTTCCTCAACTGAAATGGAAAGCTGGTGCTTCGGAAATGTCCTGACTGAGGTGGCAAAACTCATTTCTCTCTTGTGTGCGAGTGGACTAGAGCAGATGGGGTGGCGGGTTTCTGACAGGCAGGAGGGCATGTGGCACTCCCCCGGTTAGCACTCTGCACTTGGGGGACAGTGGAGGGGGACAGTGGCCTTGTGCCCCTTGCTCCGATTGCAGTGAACTGGGTACGGTTAACATGATGAACATTTTATCATGGTGGCTGTGGACATATATCTAATAACAAAAGCTTGTTACAACATTATACATAACTGCAGTCCCAAATCCTAACAGAATCATGTGTAAGGATATAGATTTTATTTTTTTTTTAAGTCATCATGAAATTCACATGGAAGTAGGCTACAGGAGACAACCCGATTTTTTTTCTGAGTCTCTTACCTCCTCATTAATTTTCACTGATGACTGAGGCTCCCTTGTAAACTAGAAGTGTAGGTGAATATAAAAATGTACAATGCAGAGCCCAACAAACACCTTTTGTCAATGTGACTTGCTTTAAATTAGGTGTCATGTGCCACACTATGTCAATAAGTGCAGATTGTGTGTTTTTCAATGTCAAGTCTAAATATTATAAAATATCGATACAGCAGCTGCCTGAAATCATTGCAGAGAGAGGACAAGAGTGAACGCTGATTTTTTTCAGGTAGAATATAAATTGTCAGTTTAAAGAAGTATTGGAATGTTGGGTTTTGAGTTACCATTGAATTTTTTAATTGTTGTGGTCTGATTTCAAAGTCATTTAGATGCTTGGAGATATGCTTAAAGTTCAGGAGGAACTGGTCAGGTACTTAAGAAACCTAGTGTATGTTTCTGAACGTTTAAGTGCCTACACTTCTTGTAAAGATTCGCTTTCTGGTATCCAAAAGGAGATTATTTTTTCATGCCTCTATTCTCTAGGTTTTATTTTGGATTCTGGAGGAAATAATCTACTTAAAGTCACAAGACCTCAAATTATTTAAGACTGAAGAATATCAGCCAAGTAATGTCTTGTTATTGGTTGATGTTAACAATAAACCATGCTGCTGTCTTTGGGGCTTTTCCAGCCAAAGTAGAAGAGCTACTTTGTATAATTTTGTTGCAATGGTGGCAAGTATGTGGAAAGACCTGTCCACTTTGTGTGAATGAAGCTCGTCATAAATGTAGTTTCTTGAGGGAGTGAGATGACCAGTTCAGTCTTGACTTAACTGTTTTTAATTTATTTTTCTGAAGCCAGTTAATCATTTGGGTACCTGTGTCCATATAAGAAAATGAGATGAGTTTTCAGGCATCCAATGATCTGGCTTTACGACTCTGTTTGACATTGTTTTTACCTTTACACAAAGTGTTGAGAATGAAATGTCATCACTCAATTTCTGTATGGCTGTCAAGACCAGATGAAGTGCCACAGAAGTAGAACATATCAGTTCTTATGAAAGTATTGAATGCTTTTAAATGACTACTGAGAAATGCAACTGCCTACACAACTGTGTTGTCATCTAGAACATAAGAACTTACCCGCTACTGGTGTTTCATGTGGGGGCCAGCGACACAGCCGGCAGCACCCTCAGAAACATCAAAAGGGATTTCAGGGCCCTGGGTGCAACAGTCAAGGGCTCGGGGGCACAGGTGGTGTTCTCGTCAATCCTCCCGGTCAAAGGGCAGGGGCCCGAAAGGGCCAGACGTATCCAACAGGTCAACTCGTGGCTCAGGGAGTGGTGCTACAGCCAGGGCTTTGGGTATGTCGACCACGGGGCGTGCTTTCAGAAGCCCGGGCTGCTAGGGGCGGATGGCGTGCACCTAACTGAGAGGGGGAAGAGTGTGCTTGGCCAGAGGCTTGCCAGCCTTGTCTGGAGGGCTTTAGACTAGTGTTGCTGGGGGAGGGGGAGCACAGTTCAGCCCACAGCTGTCAGCATGGCGCCAGTGCCAGCACGGAGGGTCCAGAAGCTGGGGAAGGATCGCCGGTAAGTGCAAATGAACTTAAACTGTGGTACAAAACAACGCCTGTCGCTCCAGCCAACAAGTCGGCCTTGCTCGGGGCCCAGCTGAGGTGTCTATACACCAATGCACGCAGCATGGGAAATAAACAGGAAGAACTGGAGATGCGTGCACACGAGCAGGGCTACGACCTTGTTGGCATCATGGAGACGTGGTGGGACGACTCATATGACTGGAGCGTCAACATAGAGGGGTACAGGCTTTTTAGAAAAGACAGGAAGGGGAGAC
>JAAGAY010089457.1:1124-17262 GCA_011801015.1 Ardeotis arabs | reverse complement strand
ACCCCCCCACCCCGTTCCTCCCCAGGCCCCGCAACGGTGCGGGGGCCCGTTAGCGCGGCCCGAGGCCCGGCGCGGCGGGAGGCCGCCGATACACGGGGCGGGGAGAGGCAGCTCCCGGGCGGCGGCGCCCAGCTCAGGCCCGGGGTGAGGGACGGACGCGCGGACCCGCCACAGGCCGCGGCGGGGCTCAAGCCCCCCCCCTCCCGGGGGTGGTGGCAGTGGGGGGTCCTCACCTGGGGTCCTCAAACTCGACGAAGGCGAAGGGCGGGCCCCCGCGGCGGTTCTTGAGGTCGATGTCGCGGATGGCCCCGTACTTGTAGAAGACGTCCTCGATGTCCTTGGTGCGGATGTCGGGGGGTAGGTTCCCCACGTAGATGCGGCAGTCGTTGTTGCCGGCTGGGCCGCGGATCACGCCCCCTCCGGACATGGCAAGGTCGGCAATGGCTGCGGCGGTTGAGGGCCGGAGCGCGGAGAGCGGACGGGCAGGCGGGCGCGGGGCCTAGCCGGGCACACGGGAGCGCACACGCCACCTCCCCCAACAACCGCTTCAAAATGGCGACCGCGGCTCCCCTCGCGCTCCTACTGCGCGCAGCGATTTCACCCCGGGACGCAGCACCGCCCGCGCTGGAGGCGAACGAAACCGTTCCCGCGTCTTCCGCCGCACCCTCACTCCTCCGAACTGCGCATGCGCCGTTCCGGAGGAAAAGTAGTTCCTCCTCTCTTGCCCCTCGGCAGCTCCACCGAAGAAGCCGAACCGGTGCTGGCGGTGCCGCTCCTGAGCGGGAGGGTGCCGGGCGCTCGCTTCTCCCTCGGAATCTCCCTCTGCCCGCGGCAGGACAAGAACGCAATCCCCGAGCGCGGGCTTTACGGCGGCAGGCCGTGCGGCGTCACATCCGGTGCGGCGGCGTCCGCACCAAGAAGACCCGGCTGGGGCAATGGGGGGGGGTGTATCCCACAATGCACCACGGCGGCGCTTTTGGCGCCAAGGCGTGGGGCGTGTCCCACAATGCACCGCGGCGAAGGGGGGGGTGTGGGCCGTGTGCAGCGGCTGTGCCGCGGCGGAGGGGGGTCCGGTAATGGCGGCGCTGGCGGCGCGGAGCCGGTCGCTGTCCGCTGTGGGCGGGCGGGCTGTGGCCGCACCCGGGCTGCAGTCACGGCTCCGTCACGTTGTGTCGTGGTCAGGGGACATGGGGAAGAGGGCTCTGCGCGCTCCCCAGGCGGGCGGGAGGGCCCAGGGTAGGACAGAGGCGAGCTGGGACCGGCTCGGCCGGCCTGAGGTAAAATGGCTGCCCTGAGGGCACGGGGAGCTGAATCCGGGCCTGGGTCCGCTGCTCAGCCCTGCCACCATCCTGCTTGCCTCTCCCCTTCAGCAGAGCATTAAAGTTAAGTCTTAGGGCTATTTATTCTCTTTTTTTCCCCTCATACCTAAGGCTACGCTCTCCCATTTCTGAGTGGTATAGCGTGGTTCTTAGCTCTTGTATCAGCCTGATCTTGTGATCTGTCCTAGAAGGGCACTCGAGCCTGCTTTGCAGTCTGAGCATTGTGACTTCGGGAGTCAAAGGACAGAACTCAAAAAGTGTTAGTGACTTTGTGTTTACATAAGTTAATAAACATGAAGGAACAAAAAAAGCATTTGGAACAGAGGCAAAGTCGAAACTCAAGCGGACGTGTTTGTGAAAACGTCCCCTCCTGAGAGCTATGTGCTCCTGCAGAAGCGTGTGCGGTGCGCTGTGTCTTTGGGGGTTTGACCACGGAATCACGGAGTGGTTTGGGTTTGGAAGGGACCGCAACCATTCTGTGTAGAGTTACATGAGAAACGTATACGAAAGAGGGCAGAAAAGGATTTCCTTTCAAAGGGAAGAAGCGAGAAAATAATGTACAGCTGTGTTATGTTTATGAGATCAATAAAGTCACATTAAAACACCGGTGTATTACTCTAGTTGGTCACAAGGCCCTAAAACGTGAAGGCAGCAAATGTCGTCAGCGTAACCCCCGCGCCGGGGTTAAAGGAGTGGCAGAGGGTGGGGAAAAACCCTTCAGGCTCCTAAGTTAATTACGGGATTTTGAAAAATGTGTCATGTCTCTTTAGTGGTCTGTCATGCATACCTGTCAGCTGTTAATTAAAAATGCATATTCCTCTAGAAAACAGCAATCCTGGTGAGTTACCGTTAGGACAATATTTTCAGTGCAACGTCACAACGTGCTTGGCTGTTACAAATGCCTTTCATTTTTCTCTCGTGCAAGTTAACGAGCAGTACTGTGCTCTGCTCTGGTGACTTACTGTTGGCAATATCTGCACTGGATTGCTCGTGGTTTCGATAAGGACTGCTATTAATCACGGGAAGACGTGACGAGGAAGCTCGTCTTCAGAAGCGGTGGTTTGCAGAGTATAAACTCCCGAGTGTCCAGGGATTTTCCGCGTCTCTAACGAGAGTTCTGGTTTCACCGTTCTGTTTGTGGCGGAATACGAACTGGTGAGACCGGGACTGCAGTGCATATAAAAAAAAAATAATAAAATAACTACTCCCCACAAACCCCAAATCTCAAAAACCCCAAATACGCTCTTCCCAGGCGTAGGGAAGGCTCCGTCCCTTCCCAAGAAATGAGTCCGTGTTCTCGAAAGCTTATTAAACCGTTGAAAGTTATTCTTAAAGGCATCATAAAATAATGGTAAGTCTGCCCGGTTTGTGAAAACCCCATTGCATAATTTCTTTTGTGTGTTAATAAACCTCGTAACTGCTTTAAATGATTGCCTTAATTACCTTAATGAAGTGTCTCTTTACAGAAATACTGCGCGTTTCCTTCCTCGTTCCCTTTTTTAGCTCCGTGTTATCAGCGGAGTGCTTCAAACAGTTGGATAAGCTGCAGAACATTTATTTGCTTTGTCAAAGTTGCTTTTGGCTTTCGGGCAAAATGTGTATGTGGAGAATCATTAAACATTAATTATGTATAAAATAAATTACTGGGAAGGAAACGGCAAACAATCTTGCTAAAGAAAAAGGCCAGCTACTGTGAAATGACAAGATCTTGTTCTCAAAATGAGAGGGATGAAAACCAGGGCTTTCAAACGGAGAATATGATGAATAACACGGATATAAACTTGTCACCCGGAACGGGAAGCGTCTGGGCACGCTGGACTGATCCAGGTGGAGATGTACAGGAGAAGCTTTGGTACAGCCGCCGCTCAGCCTGCGTCGGGCCTCCTCGCGTGGGGAAGGAAAACCAGCAGCTTCGCTTTGCCGCTTCCTGGCACTTTCACTGCTCTCCCTCCCCTCAGCTTTCTTCCCAGGCCTCTTCCCACGGTGCTAAAATGCACGCCGGCTCCTTGTGGAGAGCCATCCCCGTGCTGCAGGTGGGTCTGTTTATGCAGAGATAGGAAAATGCTTTATGATCGGCTCACTCGTTTTTATTTCTGCCAAAAGAGAGGCGTTGGCTCTCCCAAGAGCAGGCAGAGCCGGGCTGCGGCCCTGCGTGCTGCCTCTCGCCCGGCTCCGTTCGCCAGAACCTGCTGTTCCCAAATCACAGGCAGCCTTGGTACGGCACGATCCAGCTGGGATTAGTCTTGACTAATCTTTGTTGCAAAATAACAGTTCATCAAAGCTCAGATTGTTTGGAAGAAAAGGGTCATTTTTAAAACGGCGTCTGAAGTTGTAGCGGTTTTTTTTTTGAGAGCTGAGCTTTGAATTGTCCAAACTTGCTGTTCCCTCCCGTAGCAGTGGTTCTGAACACGCTGCTTGTGTGATTTCTTTTGGCGTTTCAACACGAAACTGCCCGGAAAGTGTCTTTGGAGCTTGGAATATTAAGCTCATATTTTGAGGGCCTTCAGTTTTAAATAGTGCCTCATGGTTAGCAAAGTTATTCACTTGCATGTGCAAAAAAAATATCAAAACACAGTCTGTGATTTTTTTCAGAGAAACTCCGAGTATATTCATAAGCCAAGGAAAGTGTGTAAAAGTTTGAAAATATTTCCCATAGCAGTGGGCGGTGGCAGAGCTCGTTTTGTATGTGTAGATTTATGCACAAGCAAAAAGATTTCACACGCACGTGCTGTAGCATGTCTCGATGCAAAGGACAAGCACAGCACTGTGACGGTGTGAATTTTTCCCAAAAGCCAGCACGAAAGGACACACACAGGTAGAGATTTAAAGGAGAAAAGCCACCCCGAAGAGCTGTCCGCATCGGCTGGCATTTTCCACAGCTAACACCACTGGAATTGAAATCACGCCTGGAAGGCACAGTGAAAATGCTCATTTTTAGAAATTCTGAACCATTGCTATTATTTCTTCATTAGAGCAGCTACCCCGTTACAGCGGTCAGGCACGACCTGCTCGGCAGAGCCGTGCTGGTGCGGTCCCCGGTGCAGACTGCGAGGACTCCGCGGGACCCTCCGGCACAGCCCGGACCCGTTCCCGCAGCCACGGGCCACCTTGGCACCCGGGCCGCTCTGCAGCGACCCGCGGGCTGGCCAAAGGGGCACGCGGAAGCAGCATCTAGTTAAATGGCGTGGGGTTATTTGTCTTGCTAGTAGCAATTAAATATTAATTTTAAAAATATTTTAAAAATTAAAATCAGGGGTTTTTAATGTGATTTCCCTGCCTCCTGCTGTCACTGAGTACTGCAGCAGCCGGTTTCACTGCTCTTCCCTCTGGATGCTCCAAAGCCGGACATGGAGGGAGGAACATGAATGCAATCTGTTAATGAAAATAAACCCGCAAGGGGATAAATAAACAAAAAGGAGTGTGTTCCTTTGGGTCGCACGTTTCAGAAAGACCCTCGTGGTCAGGCAGAGGCTGCCCGGCAAGGGTTTCCCCCGCAGCCGCTCCTTCACTCCTTTTCCTTTTGCTGTTTTTGTTTCTCTGTGCATTTCCTGGAGCTGCCTCCTTTTCCCTCGACGCCTTCCCACACCCGAGGCCCGTGGCATGCAGCCAGCTGAGCTGTCTGTGCGGGGATCTGCCGCGGAGTCGCTGCCGTAGCCCATGCCAGTGGCACGGCACTAGCGCCGGGAGCTCGCCGCCCCGGCTCTGCACCTCCTTTCCCACCGCTTGTGCTTTGAACGGCGCGGACGATGCCGTCCTGGTACTGGGAACTGAAACCGTCAGCGGTGACAAAACACCGGGCAGGTAATGCCGAGCGAGCCAGCCCCGTGCTGCAGAGCTTACTGAGCTGGCAGCGTTTTGTACGTGTCCGTTAGAGGTGTCGATCGCCTCTCGCTTGGCGTGCGGCACCTGGCACCTTCCCCGGCAGGAAACCGCGGTGCCGCGCCGCAGCCCCGCCACGGGCAGCGACAGCTCTGCCTTGAGACATCGTGGTGGCCACGCCGCCGCGCCTCAGGAACGCCGGGTAGAGCTGAATCTTTTTGTTCTCCAAAAATGACCCCGATTTGCGAGGCCTCAGTGGTTTTTAAAAGGAGATTTTCCATTAGCTTTCCATCAGAGAGCCGCCGGCAGTGCCGCTGACGTCCCCGCTCCCTCTGAAAAGAGACAGTGGGACGCGGCCCCCGTGGCATCAGCATGGGTCTGCTAATACAAAAAAAAAATAGAATGAGTGAAAAACGCATTAAAATTTCTTTCAAGCAGAATATTTTAAAATACAAATAAAGTTTTAGGAACTGTTTTGTTGACCTGCGTAACTTTCTGTAAACATTTGAGAAAGGCGAGGGATTGCGATAACTGCTTGGACACAAAAATCCCGCAGCCCAAGGTAGGGGTGACACCAAGCCAAATATTTTTTACCTTCTGAGCTCAAGCAAAGGCAAACAAACAAGGAAAAATAAACCAGAGGTTTACAAAAGGCCTGGGCTGGGCGCAGGGCCGGCGAGGGCAGGGAGCCGCAGCACTGGTAACAGCCGCGTTTCCTCCATGGGAACCGGTTAACCGTAAACCCGGCAGTTTGGACGACGTTGTGGCATACCAGAGGACTTTCCCGCTTCCTTCATTTGCCATAACACCGGCCGGGGTCTCCCGGCACCACCTCTCCTCGCTCCCCGCGCCCGGGGCGGCGGCTGGGATGGGCGGCGATGCGTCGCGGGGCTGTAGGTACACACTGGCTGTTCCGAGGTCCGTCGGGTGTCCATCCTGGCGCGCGTGGCCGCAGCTCGCTCTGCCCGTGGCCGTCCCCTGTGAGGCTTTTTTGCTGTTAACAGCAAAGAATAAACAATAAAGGCCTGCGCCGGTCCCAGGGGCAACCATAAAGCGGTGCCTCTATGCTTTTGTTTGCTCCGAGAGCATCAAAGACATCAGTGAGCTTTTTTTTTTTCCTGTAGGGCTTTTTTTTTTATTATTATTCTCCTTTTTATTCCTCCTTGTCCTCCCAAGCAGAGGGCAGCTTTGCTCCCTGACCTGTTTGGAGTTAAACACGAGCTGAGTGCTGCGGTGGACTGGGGCTGAAGCGTCCCCTGAGCACTGGTGGGACTGGCCTGAACTGGAAATGCACCTTCTGGTTCCCTTTAAAAAATAAACCACCTGTGCAAACTTTGCCAATGTGTATTTTTTTCACTAAAAACCTCTACTTTTTCCTTGCCATGAAAGGCATTCCTGACAACCCCTCCCCACACCGCCGTGAATAACCAGCACCCCACAGACCCTGCCCAGTAATTCCCACCGTGGGGGATGCGGGGCAGGGGATGGGGTGCACTCGCAGCCCCAGGGCGTGAATTCCACCCCGATAAATCAAGTCTGGGCCTGTTTCGCTGCGTGCGGGAGAGGAACGGAGAGGAAACCCCAAGTGCAGCGATCCCTGGCCGTGCCCCCCCCGGCCGCGAAGCCAGCCTGCACCAGGCTGCTACAGGGGGCTCTCCTGCTGCCAGGGGTTTCCCCGGGGCCCAGATCGTCTGCTGGAAGGACACCCCCAGATTTCATAAGCAGTGAAATGCCCAAAGCTGAGTTTTCTTCCCAATTTTACACAACACGCAGCCAGCACTGGAGCTCCGTGCTTTTTGGTTTTTTTTTTCAGGATGTGTCCCTGGCACGGGGCTGTTGCGGTGGGTGACATTTGGATGCTCGACCCTTCTTACGCAGGGCATCGCTGCCAGGAGGAAGAGCCCCATCACTGGCAGGAAAACAGGAATATTCCCTGCATCCCAACAGAAGAACCGCCTGGCACTTGGGCTGGAGATGCAAGCAGGGTTTCAGCCAACTTGATAGATAAATCCCTGGTGCCCAGAGCAGGCTCTGCCCGCTCCGTACCGGCAGGCTGGCAGCTGGGGTGGGATCAGAGCCATTCCGCTCAGCGTGGCTGTTTGTCCTGGCCGGTGGTGGAGGTGCCCGAGGGAGGCGAATTCGGGCCACGCTGCGCTCCGTCTCCCTGGCCCTGCCCTCGCGCTGTCGCTGAGCCTTCGGGTCGCTGCGGGCCAAGTGGGAGACGACTGCTCTCCCGCTGCGTCTCCAAGGGAGATCAAGCGGTAGGCAGAGCATCCTTAAGCGTTCCCCTAATTAAAACGAAATCCCTTATGGCCTCTTATAGACAGGGAGATGTTACAGGCTGAAGGGATGTACAAAATATATATTTATTGATTGGATCCACTGTTGCGGCTCCTTCCAGCATCCAGCATTAATGGACGACTGACCGGGCCGGCAAGGAGGGCAGGGAAGGGGCATTTGGCCGGCGCTTTCGTGGACGCCAGCCTGCTGGGCTCCAGCCCAGGCACCCGCGTCATGGCGAGCCCCTGGATGCCTGCCTGGTGTGTATACATAGCTGTGTATACATTTCTATACGTAGCCAGCTATGGCATCGCCTCCCGTGCCGTGCTGGGAGCCCCGCGTTCCCTCGTTTGTCGTGCCGGTGCCGGCGCAGGGCTGCGGAGCTGCTCCCACAGTGAGTTGTTTCTGGCTGCTCTGCTTCTGCATCTGCTTGCAATGGCTGTGTGGTTTTTTTCAATCGCAGGAACGCAAGATCATTTCTGGCGAAGCCTCGGTGGTGATCGAGGGACAGGCTTTTTGGGGAGGAACAACCAGCCCCTCGAGAGCTTTTGCAGGCTGAGATTTTGTGGCTTTTTGCAGGCTTAGCAAGTTGCTTCCCCACAAAATGTGTGTAGTGCAGGCCTGGATTAAAACAGTGCTGGCAGATGATGCTGTAACTTCCACAACGTAAACAGTACAGAAAAATAGTGTAAATATGGGGGATTCTATTTATTTTCCTCCTTTTTTTCCCTCACCCAGGCCAGGAACTGCTAGAGCTTAAATAAATCACGGCAGAAGTGAGACTGACCTAAATCATTTTACACAGTGAAGACCTTGTCTCCTGCTTTGGGAGCTTCTCGTATCTGCGCCGTGCCAGAACAGAGCCGGAGTTGTCTGCGCGGCAGCAGCTCCTTCCTACGCCGCGGGGAGCTCGGGGGAAGGTGTGAGATGGGCTGGCCCGCGGCAGCAGGGCTGCTGGGGAGGGAAAACCACCGGCGCGGGCGTGCTGGGGGAGCCGGCGGGTATTTTTGGTGCTGCACGGTCCAGCTCCGCCGGGCTCCGATTGTCCCGGCACGAGCACCCGGTTGGGTGGTGCCTGAGCGCCCAATTAATTAATACGTAAGTGTCTAATCAGTGAATGCACAAGTACTCCGTTTGGTTACATTTGAGCGCCCGTTGACTTTGTGCATCAGCACCCAATTAGCGCGTGCAGCAGCGCCTGGGAGGCATGCGGGTGCCCGACCAGCGCACGCACGAGCGACCGCAGTGATCCCGTACGAGCGACCGCAGCGATCCCGCATGAGCAGCCGCAGCAATCCTGCACAAGCACGCAGTGAACCCGCACGCGGACTCACAATCAGCTCAGGCGGGAGTGCGGGATCACCCCACGCGTGCCTGCCCGGTTAGCGCACGCATGAACACCTAATTACTGCCCACATGAGCCCCCAATTAGTGCGTGCATGAGCACCCAAGCAGCTCACGCATGAGCGCCCAGTGATTTTGCATGTGAATGCCCAATTAGTGCGTGCATGACTGCTCAATTATTTGATGCATGGGCACCAAGTGATACACAGGTGATTTCCCAGCGGGTGCCCGGAGCAGGGACACCCTGGGGACTGACCCGCAGCAGGGAAGGAAGGAAGGAGCGCGGCAGGGCGGAGGAAACGCGGAATGCGGCTGCTGTGTTTGTGCTGCGGTGGTGCAGGAGGAGACCTGCAACCAGCCCAACACAACCTGGCACGCCTTGGCACCCCGAGCTCAGCTGCAGGCGGCTAAACCACCTTGGGCTCAGGGCTTGTGCTAGAGCACCCAGCCCAAATGCTACAACGGGTGGGAGGACAGAAAATAAAAAAAAAAATTAAGAAACTCAAGGGAAGAAGTCAAATTAACACTCGTTGTTGACTTGGCCCCTGTGCAGTCTGTGTCCTGAAACTCCTGTGCCTCGCAGTCAGACCCAGATCGCCGCAAAGCTCGCTGCGGGAGCGGAGCCGCAAGGCACAGCCACACAACACGTGGCTTTGACGTGACTTTTTCCATCGGTGTTTATGTTGTCTCTAAATTTGCCTTTCACTTTGGGAGAGATGGGATGAACAGGCGCTCCCAGCTCCCTGCGCACCCCACTGCTCCGGGGAGCCTGGGCCGGTGCTGGGCGCCGGGACGCACGCACAAAGGCGGTGGTTGTGTTCCCGGGCTGCCGTGACCCCGCCGAGATTCCAGAGAGGTGTTTTTATTTATGGATCCTGCGTGAACTGCGCACCGCGAGTCACTTGCAAAAACTTGCAGCGAGCAGCTGACCTGAATCCATATTAAAAAGGCTCACAACTCGTTTAGCGTTAGTTTTTGCTTGTGGGATGGCAAGGAACGTGCTGCCTCGCGGAAAGCAGCGTGTAGACAAAAAGCCGTCTATGGCTGCTCACATTTTTAAGCCAGTTTGCCTTGGACATAAGCCCAGGCTGCCCTGACGTGGCTACCCCTGCACCGGGACAAACCCCGGGGAGACGCGGAGCCACGGAAGGGCTGTGCTGGTTTTGGGGACGGGCAGGCAGGGCGCTGCGTGGCTGGAGGCTGCGTTTGGGGGTTTCAGAGCCCCGGTGCCTGATGCTGACCCAGTCCTGGCTGGTCCCACCAATGAAGGAGCATTCGTCCTGCAGCAGGGGCCCCTCGACCCCTGGCGCCTGCTGCCCCGCTGCTCCCGGCAGCGATAACGGGTTGTGACCCCTCAGCCGGCTGGGGAACATGGGGGGCAGTCCCCGGTCTGGTGTTCGGGTGCTCCGGTCCCACTCTGGACCAAAAGCCTTTGCAGACCGGGGTGTGGGGACGAGGTGCTGGGAGCGCCGGGCGCGGGGACAGCCTGGTGCCCATTCCCCAGGGATGTGAGAGCAACTCCCAGGAGACAGAAACACACCCAGGCCGTGTCTCTGCAGGGTGGCAGGAGGTGAAAACGCTTTATCGTCCCTAAGTTGTGAACAATAAACTGGGGGACTGGGGGTCCGATACTGGTGCTAACGGACTGCTTACAGTGGTCAAACCCCCAGCATCAGCGGTGGCAGCTCCCCGCCGGAGTTTGACAGAGCATTGCCTTTTAGAGGGCATTTTCTTTTTCCATGGGATTTGCTCGGGTTCTATAGCAGGGATTCAGGGAGATAATAGCGCACATTAAGCAGGGCGCTGAAAACTGCTTCGCAAACAAGACTGATCAAAGCAGCCCCGGACTGACAGCAAACCCTCCGTAGTGCGGTTTGCAATCACCTGCCAAAACAACTGACTCCTGGTCAAAAATAACCCCTTGGGCAGCCCCGAGGGGCCACGGACAGCGAGGGGCCCGCTCCATCGGCTGGAAAGCTGGCGGCTGGGGACCGCAGCGAGGAGCGAGGGCCGGATCTGGCTCCCTCTCGCTCACAGCAAGCGCCAGGCGTTGGCATGGAGGGGCGAGCGCCCGGAGAAGAAGCTGAACACGGCACTGACCCACTCGCAGTGCCTCCCTCTCATGCCCGCGTCTCGTTTCCGTGCGGTCGCGTTGCGGCGCCAAGGAGATGGGGAGCTGCTGGCTCCTCGCTCGATGCCTCAGCCACCGGAGGATGATGATCGGTGATGGCGACGTCGCCCGAGGAGGAAGAGTGCCCGCAACCGCGCCGGCTGTGGTGTGGCGCTCCGGCTGCGGCGGGCAGTGCCTGACAGAGGGGGTTTGTGTTCATACAATGCGGTGGGCAAATCCCCCCTGCTCCGGGGTGTGCGGGTGTCACCGCCGTGCCTTGGACACGCGGGAAGAGCGAGGAGGAGAATTAATAAAAGGTGCTGCACTGCTGCGGTAGCTTTTATTGATTATTGGCAAAAGGGAGCGACTGACGGCGGAGTCTGGAGAAGAGCAAGGAGACACGCAGAGGTGCAGGAGGAGGAGGGAGGGAAGGGATTCCTGCAGGGAGAGGAGACAAAGGCGACATTTCTGCAGTCGTCTGCTGCGGACACGTGTGACGAAATTCATCGCTGTGCCATGTCCATTGTGGGGCAGAGCAGAAGTAACGGGCTAAGTTACAGCAAAGTGGGTTTAGGTTAAAAAAGAAGAAAAACCTCCTATGAGGGATGCTACTGCGGAGGTGCAGCATGGAGGCAGAGCTGGTGCGGTGCTGCAGCCACGCCGGCAGCCCAGCTTCCCGTTTCCCAGATGTTTCTTAGGGCAGATGTGCACTAAGTCTGTGGTTTTTTACTTAAAATTGCCCAGGATTGGCAACGCGTCCCGCGGGAGATTGCAGGGCCGTGGGGCAGGAGGAGCACAGCCTTAGATGGCAAATGGCTCGTCGCCACCAGGCCCTTTCCTGTGAAGTGCCTTATATAGTGCACTCGGGGGAATTTATAAATAAATGCTTTTTGTCACGACTCAGGAACGCATCTCCCTCCGCAGCATTCGAAGCACTTTCTTCGCTCGAGGCCATGCTCCTTAACGTGCAATGATCAGCGCCGAGCCTGCAGCGCCCGGCGGCGGTGACGGCCACGGCTGGGGCTGTGCCGGGTGGGATGGGGCTCTGGAGCTGGCTCTGTGGACCGCTGACCGTCACCGTTTGGGCTCAAGGACACTGTTTTATACCTCATCCCTTCGCAGCCGTGTCCCCGGGGCAGCGCCCATGGAAACCCTGGGACAGGCAGGGCAGGAGGGAGGCGAGCACTGCTTCCGCACCCGCTTACACCGGGAAAATACCAGGAGGTTTGAAGCATGGGAGCCCTCGTGGGAAAGCCTGGGGCTCCCATTGTACGGGACAGACAGGACGAGCATCGCTCAGCAGCTGCCTCCAGCCTTAAAACTTACCAAGCCCCATCGTCAGCCCCGGCCTCAGCTCGGGATTAACAGTATGGTAAAACCTGACTTTGCGGTTGTCGCTCTGTTGCACACGAGGATTAAACAGAAACTTATGGCAGCAGGAACAGCGATCTGACTTAGAGCAGCTCAGATCCCTCCCCGCTAATGAAGCTCCTTCATTAGTAGGGGATTGTGTGGCAATGCAGGACAGGCAACCTGGCTCTGCCGTGGGCAGCGGCCGTCCCAACCCACAGCCTGGCTCGCCCGCGGCAGCGGCACTGCGAGGCTGGTTTGGTGTCTGTCGGATGCTGGAGCTCCTCGAAGGAGAAAAGCGGAGAGTTTCCTCCACAGCTCGGTGCCGGGGAAGGGAGGGAGCTGCCTCCTCCCGTGCCTGCACCGCGGCCGTAGCTGGGCTCTGTGCCCGCGGCGCTGCCATCGTGATGCAAACTGCTGCTCCGTTCCGGCCCGGCAAGGGGAGAGCCGAGGCTCTGCACCTCCCCTCTGGGATGTTCGTAAAAAGGATCCACAAGGCTCAGGGATGCCTTGCCTCAACAGCCTCAGCAGAGCTATAAATAGCCCAGCCAAGCACCACGCAGCGAACCCGAGCGGAGCCGGCTGCCCTCGCAGCCAGGCACTCCCAGGAGCCTCGCGGGGATGACCGGCTCTGCCACTCCACAGCGTGGCCCCGGCGAGCCTGGCCGCTCCGCTTGGGCAAGCCTAGACCATGCTGCAGCCTAGGGCACGTGGGTCTGCCCCATCCCTGCTCCCGGGGCTCCCCGTGGGCTCCCCGGTCCCAGTCACCCCACGGGACGCCAACCTCCTGCCTCTCCCAAGCAGGTCCCGCTCTGGCAGCTGCCCGTCATCTGCCTGGACATGGCCTTTGCCCCCTCCTCAGCCCGGAGATCAGCCCCCTTCGGCCACACGGCGCCTCTGGAAACATCCCCATAAAAATATTTACTCCCGCTGCCACTGAGACGCGAGCTCGTAAAGGGCTGTAGCTAAGCCCATTACTGCATTAGCACTGGCATCCCAAACAGGCGAAGGCAGGGTCCCGGCTGCAGATGCGGTGACCCAGAGGGCGTCGGTGGGTCCCTGCATCCCAGCAGGACGGGCACTGCCCGCTCCCCCTTTCTGCGGAGGAGCAGGAAAAGCCAACCTGCAGAAGAAAGCAAGAAAAACAGGGGTTCAGCAACACAAGGAGACCAGCAGTTATGTCTCAGAGCGGCGCAGATCTGGCTATTAATAAGGCTGAGGCCCAGGGCTGTAATTTCACGGCACAGCCCAGCTCTCCGCTCTGACCACGTAGTTATTTATCCACACTTTGCTTCTTGGCCGGAGCAGCCCTCGGTGCAGCCCCAGGCTGGCCGCAGCTCCCGCGTGCGCAGTGCCAGGCAGAGAGCCGGCGACCCGCAGCCATTGAGCGTCTGAGCTCGGAGGGGAGGCTGATGCCCTCAAATTGTCTGTCTGAAGGCTGGAGGTCAGGTCCCACGCAGCCGGCAGTGATCTTACAAACGCAGTGCCGTGCCCTGCGGCATGAGTCCTCGCTTGCTTTTCTGTCGCTCTCCAGCTTCTCATCTCAAGGCTGAAGCTGAGGTCCCATCTGGGAATAGTAAATATTTTATTTACTGTTGGGAGTTTTGACCAGTATCTCGGAGGCTGCGAAGGTCACGCTGAGAAACAACCGCTTCGTTAGCAAAAGGGATCGGCCCATTCCTGGGCAAAAGCGCAGCAGTGGCGTGAACTCCAGCCTGTCCCCCGAGCGCTGCCACCAGCCGTGGGCTTGTCTGCCTCGAGCAACCAAATTAGACAGATTTCAGTACCCAGAGTGGTCTCCCTGCTCCTCAAGGCCACGCAAGCAATTAAAACTGGTCTCATTAAGAGCCAGCTGAGCCCCGGCAGCGCCGTCCCCATCTCGCCGCCGTTCACACCAGGCAGCACTGCGCGGGCACCGCGGTGTGGGAATGGGGACGGGGCGGGAATGGGGACTTTGCTGGGCTTTTCTTCAGGTGGCTGCTGCAAAGGGGCTTCTTGGCACCGCTGCTCAAGAGAAACGGAGCAACCAGAATGGGAGCTGGCGGGCGGGGGCAGCCCAGGGCGCGGGGCTCTGCCCAGAGCACGCTTATGGAGGGCAGGAGCTCCGTGCGGGAAAGCCAAGCGGCCGAAGCGCCGGTGTCACAGCCGTGTGCCAGGATCCTGCCGGCCCCGCTGCCCCCTCGCTGCCGGCCCCAGCGCGGGACCAGGGCTTTACTCCAGGGAGAGCAGTAATGCTAACTGGAGTCTCGCAGTGCTGCCTCAGGCCTTTCCCTGGAGTCTGGGGTGAACAGAGAGTCTTTATTCTCCCCTGTGTCCTTAACTGGGCTTTCACATGCACATGAACCATCACACGTTTTCACAGTGAACGTACGATGAAGCTACTCAGCTGCGTGTGGTATAGCCAGTTCTCGGCGGCGCGGTACCCGGGGTTGGGATTTTATCAGCTTTCCCACAGGAAGCAGGGCTGGACCTGGCAGGACTCGCTGAGACAACCCCGGGGAAAAGCAGCGGCTCTCGCAGGACGTGGGGCTGGTGGTTTAGTGAAAGGTGCTCCCACCTTTGCTGGGCACCCCCCAAGCTTTGTTGCCAGTAGAAAAGCAGGAAAAACTCAAGAAATGAGGGAGCCCTGGAGGGGAAAATCTGTTTGGCTTTGCAGGGCAGGGAAAGATGCTGAGTCCTGCGCTACCGAGCACCTGCCTGCCTGAAAACCCTGACATCCGGGGACAGTGGAGGACAAGGAGGTTATGTGGAGCTCCAGCAGACCTGGTTGTGTTCCTAACGGGGCCGCTAACGGCCTCAGGGACCTTGCACAGGTCACTCTCTCCTGTTACTGCTTTAGTTTCCTCAGCTGTAAACATGAGGAGCTGCAGCAAGGCGAGCCAGGTTGGGAGGGTCTCCAAGACTGGAGTGATCAAGGACCATCAGGCATTGGAGATCTCAGGTGGAAGACACCCTCGAGGTACAAACCTACAACTAACCACACTGACAGAACTGGTTTTTCACTCGTAGGTTGAGCCATCTTTCCAAGAACACGTTGCACATGGTGGTCCCCGGCTCACGGGACGCAGGAATCTGCTGTCGGGGAGCCACACGTGAGACCTGGTTTTCTGTGTGCACAGCGCTGCCGAAATGCGGGCGCTTCGGATGGCCGCGGCGCTCGATGCCCAGCGACATCACGGGAAATCCTGCCACCAAGATGCCCTGAGACCTCTCAGGGTTGGGAATATAATCCCCTCCGCGGTGACGCTGCCCTGTTTTCAGCGCCCGGCGGAGCTGCCACGCTGCGCAGCTGCCCAACGCCGAAACCAGAGCCCCGCGGTGCCCACTCAGACCCGGAGCGGGGCAGAGCCCAGACCCACATCAGGGTCTCCAAGGCAGAGGGGACCCTCCCAGATGAATCGTGGTGCCCTAAGGCAGCAGAGACCCCTCCCTCTGGGGATCCAGGGTCCCCTCCAGGGAATCAGGGTCCCCAAAGCAGAGGTGACCCCCCCCCAGAGGAATCACGGCACCCCCATGGCAGCAGAGACCCCTCCTTCTGGGGATTCAGGGTCCCCCCAGGATCAGGGTCCCCAAGGCAGAGGAGATCCCCCCGCCAGACGAATCATGGCCCCCGACGGCAGCAGAGACCCCTCCCTCTGGGGATTCAGGGTGTCCCCAGGGATCAGGATCCCCAAAGCAGAGGGGACCCCCCCCAGAGGAATCATGACCCCCTTACGGCATCAGAGACCCCTCCCTCAGGGGATCAGGGTCCCCAAGACAGAGGGGACTCCCCCCCCAGAGGAATCACGGCCCCCTGTGGCAGCAGAGACCCCTCCAAGGGCATCAGCCCCCGCAGAGGATCAGGGTGCCCCCGGGTCTCAGGGTCCCCAAGGCGGCAGCGCCCCCGCAGCCCCTCACGGTACCGGTATCCCCCCCC
>JAAGAY010089357.1:581-19142 GCA_011801015.1 Ardeotis arabs | reverse complement strand
ACAGGAGGGCAGGGGGTGCAGTGGGGGCAGTCACAGGGGAAAGTTTCAGTGGAAAGCATTTGGGAAGGTGCAGAGACACAGAGCGGGGCAGGAGGGACGGACATGAGGTGGGGATGGATGGGGATGGACGAGGGGGGGTGTGGGTAGAAAGGTGCACGGGGGGGACGTGTGTGGGGATGACCTACACCAGGGCATCCGCTTGGGATAATCCACAGCGGACACAACTCACCTGGGATGACCCGCAACGGATAATCCACTCCAGGTAACTGACTCAGACCGGGTAATCCACACAGCGTCATCCCCAGGACTGTCCCTCCATCTGACAGCCTTTCACCCCAGATTGTCCCCAAATTGAGGTGGCTTTTTTTCTTTTTTGCTTTCCCATAATATTAATATCTGGGTTTTCAGCACTTTGCCAAAATACTCAATTCCGGGGTTTTTCGGCACTATTCCACAACATAAGAATTGGCAATTTTTGCTTTTGGTTTTGTGCACAAAAGTAGGGGGGATGCGAGGGGGTGCTTTCCAGTTGCACAAATCCAGGCTGATCTGGCTTCCCTGGGAGCCTCAAATTAGGATTTTTTTTTTTCTCTCAAACTGATTTTAATTGGGTTCCCTCCCCATTGCAGACCCAGATGCAGAGTTTTGGGGTACGTTTGTGCTGCATTGGCAGCTCCTACTCGGCATGCACGGCCCCACAGGTGAAAATCCCCATGTTGGGGCATTGCCCCAAATCGAGATAGGAAAAGGAGGAAAAGGGGGAAAAGGAGAAGGGGCAGCTTTTGAAAGCACTTTTCTCTCTTCAATAGAGATGGGAGGGAGCGAGTTTTTAAATCTTTTCTCCAAATAGGGTTTCTTTCCGTTTTAAAAACCTTACATAGCACAGACATTCACACGTATCTATTTACACACACGTTTCATATACATTATCTATTTACACTTTATATATAATATCCATTTACACTTGTATATTTACACTTCCACACATTTACACTTACGCATCTATTTAGGCTAGTATCTATTTAGACTTCTGTACCGTGGCACTCCAACACCTTTTTAGACTTCTCTACTGAGACTTCAATGGCTACTTACAATGATACCCATTTACGCTTTGTTATCTATCGACACTTACGCATCATCTCTACTTAGATGGCAGGTGACGTCTGCTTAGAGTTACTACGACAGACACAGTAAGCGCAGACCGCTCGCCCTGTAGGTGCCACGTCCCTCGCTCAGGCTCTGCTCCGCCACCTTCCCCCTCCGCCCCCGTGCCGGGACGGGCTCCCCAGGGCACCAACCGCCCCCCAGGCTCTCCTCAGCGGCCAGCCCTTGCTGCTGCACCCGCAGGGCACTCGCTGGAGATAGAGCTGGGAGCCTCCAGACACAGGGCCGGGCCCTCGCCCTCAGGACGCCGAACGACTGGCAGGCAAACCGGGCCTGGGGGGATCTACAGAGCACCATGAGACACTGACAACCAGACACCTGAAAAACAAAAATCTCAAATTGTATTTCAGCAGGTTAAAAAATAAATAGCACAGAAGAAAGTAGAAGAATTCAGTCAGAACAAGGGATAGGATAGCAGTTGAGCTAAAGGTGGATTCCAGGTAAACAGGTCAGCTCAAAACACAACACATCTTTAAAAGCTAGAGCAATCTGAACATTTAAAATCAGTATTAAGAATAATTGAGATGATTTTGAACACATTCATAACGTAACAGTAACAACTCTTGCTGGTGTTGGAAAACATCTCCCCCCATCCTCTCAGCACCGCTGGAGGAAGCCTCACCCAGGCTGCAGGACAAGGGTGCGCCGGCAGCAGCATCTATGCTCACGGATCCACCGCAACAGCCCTTGTGCTGCTGCTGCACATCTTGTTTGCTTGGTGAATAAATCTGAAAGTAAAGCATAAAACTCTAAAGAGTAAAATGAAAAATAAAGAACATATCTCATTAATTCACTTTATGCTAAAAAGATGTGTTTATGTTTACATAAATCCCATTTAAATGCTTGTACTAGAAAAGTATGTGATGTTCCTTTTGCATGAATTTAACTCACGGAGCTGTGAACTGATAAAATTAAATTATCTGTCTCTGAAATACACAGTTACCACTTAACTAGGGGTTTTTTTGTGTGTTACATAATTAGGGGGGCATCTGGCCGGCTGCACTGCCCAAGAGAGTCGCTGCTGAACCGCCAAGGAAACTCACAATTGAAAGCGAGACAGAACTAAAGTACTTCAGAGCGCTGCATCAAAAGATTGGAAAAAAAACCCTGAAATATTCAGCTGCCTCTTTTTAAACACATAGAACAAATACCTAACTGCTTAAGTACACCTAATAAATTGTATGCTACAGCTACTTGGCAGTTACAGTTTAAACAATGCAAGTCCATTTGTAAATTACACAACTTTACAATTTTAACTTTTTTTTTTTTAAGTTTTATTTGTGAAAGAAAAATGAGTGAGAGAAGAGATTCCTTATATGGTTTTACTTTCAAAATAAAAGAAACAAACAAACCAAATCCCCGGTTCTGCAATACATAAGTCTACCATGAAGGACTGGTGGATTCGCTAATGCCTTTGGCTGTACCGAAGCATGCAGAGGAACACGTTTTTATGATATTTCAACCGTTACAACCAAGACCTCAAAGACCTGCGCTGCCATCAACTTTTGGAAGACTGTGCTGGGCTTGGGTGTTTGGAAGGAAATTGACTTGAGTTTTCTTTTTTTTAAGAGAGAGTGAAAAGTCTTGTTGCTGATGACTTCTACTGTCAAGTACATCATCTCTGAAGATCCACTCTGATTGGAAGTTCATAAAATGCAACTTATTTGAATGAGAAAGATTTCCATTCTGGAAAGTCTCTGTCCAACTGTAGTCAAAAGTTACACACTGTAGGTTAAGGAAAAAGGGCATCATTGAAGCAGTAACTCACCAAAACCACATGAGGACTCACTCTTGTCACTAGTGACAAGGCTGCTAACGCTCCTTGGGAAAGCCAAGTTGTCTAAGCAACGCCAATTTCTCCTATTTTGTCCATGTCTCTTCTTTGGTTTTAGTACAGATGCTAGTATCTCAGAAAGGTTTTCAAGTACTACTGTAAGACATTTTAAAATCCTACAGACTGAAAAAGCATAAAGCTTTTATCATGAACACCTGAACTCTTACAAACAGTTTCTCTCCTCTTCTAGTACAAAGCTATTTTCACAGGATCACTTAATTGTAAGTGTACAGAAACAGAAGATTACGCTTCCAGGGTGAGAAAATAAACAGAGGGAAGTAAGCTTTGCATAGGCATAATATGCTCCAGAACAAGCCTTATTTTTAGCATTTGTGTTAAAATATTTAATATAAAAATACAGGAGAGTTGGCACATTCTTACCATTAACTTTGAAGTCTATAGTACCTTAGGAAAAGTGCGGGCACACATCGTAGACGTACCTTGTACCTGCAGACCGCTACAGCTCTTTTCCATCTGTCTCGTAGTTTCACAGCAGGAGAAAGGGTGACCATGGTGAAATGGTGGCAGTCAACATTCATCTGAGAGGGGGCAAACCCTTTAGCTTAAAGCTAGGTAGGAATCTAAAGCTTCCTTTTTGCGGGAGGTTTGCCAAGACTACAACTGACTGAAGGAAAGAGTATTTTGCATCACCTTCGGTACAGCTGTTAATAACGACCACCAGAGCTTTTGCACTTTTCAGACACCCGTGCCTTTTTTCGACTCATTGACAGCTTTGGTTTCACTAGAACCGCTGTCCTAGATACATGCAGGGGATAGACATAGATGTCTACATACATTTTCTCAACCCTATGTACAGCCAAGATTTCCTCACCCTATATGTCCCAAGTTGAATATTTCCATTAAAGAGTACAGCAAATCTTCTGCCCTTGTGAACTGCCTCCTTGCAGAGGAGGGCTCTGGGATTTCCCAGACGACCAGCACACTGACGTTTACCATCACCTCAGCCTGGCCACTCACAAGAATAAAATTCCTAAAAATAAAGAATGTTGGACAATTACTCCGACACCGAAAGTGCCAGCACTGAAAGCTTGTGCTGCTCCTCGCCAGCCCTTGCCAGTGCATCTACAGGCCCACAAACATTATCCAGCATAGAGACTGCATAAAAGACAGAACACCACAGGCTGCAACTCTCTTGCCCAGCATATCCTAGCATCACGCTGACTATTAAAACCCCAAAGATAAAACCTACCAAACAGCACTGCCATTCACCATCACACCACTTACCACCAATCTCTTCTGCGGCACCCTCCTCCTCAAAAGCACCACAGTGCTCTGCTCACCTGCTCCACTCGTTCCCAAGAAGTCCGACACCGCAACTGTTGCTCATGGTGCTTCAGATGCCGAGAGACACAAAATTGCTGTTGCACTGCTGGGAAATGCCCAAACCCACACTCCTCTCTTCTCCTACCCGGCTCACCCCAAATTCTCGTGCAGTTTCAAAGGCAGCCCACACAGAACCTGCAAAACCAAAGAGGAACACTTCACTGAGTTACAACAGGATACTTTGCTCTTAGATGTCGACCCAGTCGACAACCACCTCGCCTTCTTGGACCGCTCAGCAGCATGGGACTTCATCCCTCCGAGCCTGTTTGCTGCATCTCGAAAAAACAGAACAAAGGCGCATGCTGAGATACTGCCCACACCACTGCCTGTCTCTCCCTCCTTTGCCTTGGCAAGATGGAGAAGGAGGTACAGGAGGGAAAGAAAAAAATGACAGCAGTGTGGAAAAGGCGACCAAGGAAGGGGTAGGGAGGGCCTGGAAAACACAAGAGGGGGCCTTAGGGCCCTGAGGGCCGGGGACTCAGGTCCTCAGGGCCCTGGAAGAGGACTGCCCAGAGTGGTGGTGGATGCCCCATCCCTAGAAACATTCAAGGCCAGATTGGACAGGGCTCTGAGCAACCTGATCTGGTTGAAGATGTCCCTGCTCCTTGCAGGGGAGTTGGACTAGATGACCTTTAAAGGTCCCTTCCAACTCTAACTATTCTATGATTCTATGAATAAGGATTAAGGGAGAAAGGAAAAAAAAAGACTGGGAACAAACCACAGGGACTGAGAACAAAACAGAGAGACATAGATCAGGAGAAAGTGATGGGCTGCAGGATGAGAAAAAAGGCCAGGGAGCAGGACAGAATGGAATAATGAGATAGCAAGTGGGGCAGCGGGATATAGCGAGAACTGATGGGACGGGCAGCGGTATGAAGAAACACCGACAAAAAGTTAGAGGGAGGATGGAGGATGGAGAGTATAAGAGAAAAGAGACAGGTAGCAGGGCAGTGACAGAGAAAGACTCATTAGAGACAAAGACAGGAGGAGAGTTACAGGACAGAGGCAGAGAGATGGAGGAAGAAAGAAAAAAGCAGTGATGGGTAGCAGGCCAGAGGGATGAGGAACAACAGGAAGGAGGAAAGAGGGACAGAGAATACAGGTGAGGGATGGGGAGCCAGAAGATGGGATACTGCGAAAAAGAGAGGGACACAGAGCAGGATGCTGAGATAGAGATCCAGTGAGAGTGACAGAACAACAGAGAGGTGGAGTATGAGAAAATACAGGGCCAGAGAGGTGAAGCAATAAATAACAGGGCCAGAGAGCAGTGCAAAGTGTCAGAGTGTGTAAGAGATGAACAGGAAGGAGGACAGGGGCAGTAAGATACAGAAGAGTAGAGAGAAGAGGAGAGGTATAAGGAAGCAAAGAATATCACAGCAGCATGGGAAACAGAGTGAAAGAGAGTGGGCCAGGGGAGGGGCAGGGAGGGCCCGGGACACACAAGACGGATGCCAGGGCCCCAGGGACCAGGGACTCACTGCAGGCAGCTCTTCACTCTCGGCACTGCTGGGAGAATTTGACACTTCAGACGCTTCTTTTTCCTTCTCTCCTCCCTTCACCTTCTGTAACTCCGGTCGCTTGGCAGTTCTCCACCTAAGAGAATACGTGGTGTCTCACAGCTCTTACAAGACAAAGCGTCCTATACACACATCCTCACTCGCTCATGTGTCATGCGGCTGTACCGCGGTTTTGGCCTGGGGCTATGGGACAGGCTTCAGGGGAGATGCTGGAGCTGGGGGCAGCCGAACGGGGCCAGCGGGGCTCGGGGAAACGAGTGGGGAAGGCGCCTGGCGCCGGCGCCCAGGAAGAGTGTCCCCCTCCCTCCCCTCTCCCCTTCTCTCGGCAGGGCTGCCCTCACCCGGCTCCAGCAGACCGGGACCCTGCCGCGGTGGGCGGTTTGAAGCTCCCCGTCCCCCCAGCCCCACGCGGCCAGCGGGCAGGAGGCAGCCCCGCACCCGCCAAAGGTGGCTCGCGCACCCCGCCGGTCCCTCGGCACTCCCCCGCCGCCGCTCTGACCTGCGCCCCGCACAGCGCCACGCCTCTCCCCGGCAGGGCGCATGCGCGGCCGCTGACCTTACGTAAGGCGGAGGGGCCAGAGCCGGCTGCAGTACCGCGCTCCGGCCACGAGGCGGCAGCAGCCACCTGCACCCGGCGAGCGGCGCTGGCCGCGGGGCAGCACCGGGGGTGAAGTTGCGCGCTTTGCGCGCTGAGCGCCCGCCGTCACCATGGACGTGGGGTTGGAGCGCCGTTTCCTTATCGGGAGACAGCAACGAGCGCGGCGGCACCGCACCGCAGGCACGGCAGCATCGCATTGCTGTTACCGGCGGCATTCAGTGTGGACAACGGGAGGACACGGGCGAGCCGTATGCGCGGCTCCTCAGCTGCCGTACCCACATTTGGTCACCAGGCGGCAGCAGCGAGCAGGGGAAGGCATTCTCAGCGCGCAGGCGCGGCTCCGCAGCCGGAGACGCCAAGGTCAGTGAACGAGGGGGAGCGGTTGTGCTGCTGCTGTGCTGCGAGGTTCCTCCGCAGCCCGTGGTGAAGCCGGCTGTGCCCCTGCAGCCCGTGGAGACCCACGGAAGAGCAGAGATCCCCCTGCAGCCCATGGAGGTCCACAGAGGAGCAGAGATCCCCCTGCAGCCCATGGAGGCCCACAGAGGAGCAGAGATCCCCCTGCAGCCCATGGAGGCCCACAGAGGAGCAGAGATCCCCCTGCAGCCCATGGAGGCCCACAGAGGAGCAGAGATCCCCCTGAAGCCCGGGGAGGACCCCACGCCGGGGCAGGCGGGTGCCTGAAGGCGGCTGTGGCCCGTGGAGGCCCCGCTGGGGCAGCCGTTGTGGAGGGGCTGCACCCCGTGGAAGAGATGACCCACGCCAGAGCAGTTTCACAAAGGACTGTGGCCCGTGGGAGGGACCCCACGCTGGAGCAGGGGAGGAACGTGAGGAGTTCCTTCTCCTAAGTAGGAAGGAGCAGGGTAAAGCGACATGTGATGGACTGACCACAACCCCCGTTGCCTATTCCCCTCATGCCGCTCGGGTGGGATGTGGTAGAGATAACGTTAAGGCTGGGAAGAGGGAGGGGTGGGGGGGAGGTTATCTTCTTTTCTGTCTCATTATCCTGCTTTGATTTTAGTAATAAATGAATAGTTTTCCCCAAGTCGAGTCTGTTTTGCCCGTAACAGTAACTTTGAGGATCTCTCCCTGTCCTTATCTCAGACCTCGAGCCTTTTTTCCTTATATTATCTCTCCCTGTTCTCTCAGAGGGTGGGGTGAGTGAGAGAGAGACTGTGTAGTCTGGTCCCAATCAGGGCTAAACTACAACAATATTTTTAATCTCCTCCATGAATTTTCAGGCACCTTTTAGGGGGTGACTCCCATGAACTTCTCCACTCCTGCACCGCATCATCACCCCCCAGTGACATTGAGGTGCCCCAAATGACATCATCACCCCCTCAGATGCCCTCCCCCTCTCAAAGTCCCTTTATGCTAAAAAGGTGTGCCTATGCTTACATAAATCCCATTAAAATGCTTATACTATAAAAGTATATGATTTTCCTCTTGCATTATTTTAACTTGTGTAGCTGTGAATTGATACCATTAGATTATCCATCTCCAAAACACACAGTTATAACACACAGAGTTAAGGTAGGGATGGTTTAATTTTTCAAGGACTGAGGGCCTAGTGGATTAAGAAAAATCCTTGGCATCTGACTCGATTCATCTGCAGTGCCACCAGCCAACACTTTAGCTGCAGCAGCTGAAATTCCACCCCCTCCCCACCCTGCCTGTGATACAAGCACCACTACTAATGCGTTTGCACATCTGTGCATTAATAATATCAAGGACAACCATTGTCTTATTAAAGGTCCATTTTATATAAAGGAAAAAAAACCCATACTTTAAATACAGCCATGAGGAACACTGCAGAGAAGGTGTAGCTGAAGGAAACAGCTTCAGTTAGTGAGAACTGTAGCCATAGACTATGCCGAGTTCCTTCTTCCCTCTTCTCAGGTGACAGCTCTTGTGGTGGGTGCTTAGTTCTTAGCATTGGTGGTTCAATAAGTAGACCTTTTGAATGCTAAATAAAATACATTCTCTGCATACAAGGACTATTAATGAAACATTAAGTTACTGGCAAGAAATTAAGGCCATTCTGTCATGCAACTGTGGGGTAAACTTGTGAGTTAGCAAACACCCAGGGCATACTAAAACCAGCCAGCACCCCTTCAACGTGACTGAGGGCTTGGATCACTGGCTACAGTTTCATCCTGCCATCGGGTCTGACGGAGTTATCGGCAAGACGCTTTCGACCACTGCAATTCAACCACCTCCTAAACACTGAAGACCTGGAAACATTAATTAGCTTATTCTCAGTGGCTCTGTACCATACTCAGAACAGAAGAACTGGATGTTTGACATCCATTTATACTGGAAACGGTAACGAGTTATACTGTAACAAAGCCATTATAAGTTAATGCTTAATTTGAACCTAAAGAAAATTGTAGGTAGAAAGAACATCATCCAGCAGCGCTCAGTGCACTCTTCAGAAGATCCTTATCAATAATCAACATCAAAATACAGGTGGAAAAGAACTTCCATCTTCTTACAAAGTTTTTTCTTAAATACAACAATACATGGAAAACACATCAAATCCATAAAGTCTTTCCTAAGCAAGTGTCCAGTGCAGAAACCATTTCTAATTAATAAAAGAGGCAAAAGGCTCGATCCTTAGGAAGGCAGCTACTGTGGAGAAAATTTTGGGAGTGTAACACTTTTGCTTACAGATTTTAATGACAGTAACATCATTTCTCCTTCAGAGCCAGATCTTCATCCTTTAGGGCAAATTTTCTTCTCAGAACTTCTGCTATAAGAACAGCTGGGTCTTCCTCCTTCACTGAAGTTCGATTTCTACATGGAAAGCAAAAGCGCAGTGTATTAGTAAAGAGAAGTGCCAAAATTGATGGTTTACAGCTCTGGTTTAGAGTCCTTTAAGTATTTTTCTGCAACACTTATCATCAGCTTTTGTCACAAGTGAAGGAGGTGCAAGAACAACAACACAAAACAACAAAAAGCAATGAAAAATTCAGACCTTTCGTGTTGGCTTAGAAAACCAGGAACTCATCTTGTGGGTCAAGGAGTATCCTGAAAATCTCAGCATCAAAGCTCTTTATCATTTTTTTATTCAAGTCTGTTAATAACAAGTAAGTAAAATAAAACTTCATTGATTATTTACAGCCTACGTTCCCTCAATATAAATCTACAAGTGGTGTTTGACTTGAAGTTCTGGAACTATATTTTCCCCTGAATTTTGCTATACAATAGATATATGCTTTCATATTTAAATATGGGTAATTACAGGTATTTTAAAGGAGGGCTGGTACGCATTTCCCTCCGCTTAGCTACTGTACCTGTAGCATTCTTGTTATCAAAGCATCCTGCCTTCTTCAACAGACAAGCAGTGCACATGAGAACTGTTAGTGAGCTTATTTTACAGGAAGCCCAAACCTAGTTCTTTTGTCCTCAGGTCTCATGAATTGCTCACTAAAGTTTTGTTTAGAACCTGCAAAAATAATTTCAGAGCTTAACTTTTTTTTAATAGCTGAAGTCCTCCCTTGGTCAGAAGACATTATGGGTGTTTTAAACATTCCTAAAATTAAAAAAAAAAATCCCCCCAAAGTATTTCCTTATGTTTTAGGGAGTGGCTTGTTCTCAAATTAACGCTGAAGGCTTTTAGGAAGCTGTGCGAGATGCTATTGGGCTGCTCACAGGTAACCCTTAGCGCTGTGTCAGATTTGTCTGATACAAGTTCTTAATTTTCAGTTGCATAAATGCATCACTATTTAAAAGATGGTTTTGTAGGCAGAAGCGTGCCTTTGATTTCATCCAGACAGAACTGTTCCTTCTGAAAAGGGTGCAGAGAAAGACCAGAGTACAGGGCCTGGAGCCCTCCCTAAACTGTTCCTTCCACCCAGGCGAACCTGAGAATTCAGTTCCCCAAGCATCCATCAGCTGTCTCTGAAGAGGGACGGGGGAAACCGAAGCAGCCAGAGGAGGAGGCAACAGCACCAACAGAACCTCGAGCTGTGCCGATCACAAGGAGCAGCTCTCCCAGGGTGAGTGAAGAGACAGATAACCCACACCGCAGTGAGAAAAGGGTACAAATGTTCTACAGTGACGCACAGCCAGCGGCAGACCACGGAGCACCAGCACTCCACCTCAGTGTCTCAGGCCTTTCCAGCAGCTCGAAGGGCCAAGGAAATAATCATGGACAAATTGAGTTGTTCAGTCGTAACAGTAGTACTTACAGATGAAAGTGTCCTCACAGTCCAAGCAGCTCCTCCCGCTACCTGACTTTCACCCCACACCAGCGCCCGGCCCAGCAGCACACCACTCAGCCACTCCCCTCGCGGAGGGCGTCACAGACACTTTTAACAGGCTCTACTTCACATTTGGTGAAACATGCACATTTCTGCAAGCGTTTCTCACTCATTCCTGACGCTTCCAAGGTTGTGTTTAAGCACCGAGTCCTAAACAGGAGCATCAGAGAAGCATCCATGTAGTTATCTCGTTAAGCATCATTTGGTAACTTCATCCACTTAAAGAGTATGTGAGCATTACAGGCCCTGCGTACCTACACTAGTAGAGCTGCTCTGCGTCACCTGAGAGCGCATGAGCACAGCTGTAGGAGCATGGGGCTGCTCACACTACTGCATCGACACTGAAGGATTGTGACTAGGAACTGAGGCCCATCAAGTAAGGAACACTAGTGAATTATCTAGTGTAATTTTTCAACGACCCATGATTCTTCAAACAGCTTTAATTAAGCTGTAATAACCATATCCTAAAATGTCACTGTTCATGCAAGAGGCAAGTTAGAGGCTGAGATAAAGAGATGAGGGGAAAACGTTTAGCTACAGCAAGAAATGGTCTCGAGCTTTTCCATTCTAGTGTTCCTAGCCCTGACGCAAGCAGCGGCTGCAAGCGTGACGCAGCTCATGGCTCATCAGCCAAGCCATCGCAAGGGGAGAAAGGGCAGCTGTCCCCTTCCCCCAGGTATTCTACAGTACAAAACTCTTGCTTTCCCCCATCTTCTATGACATTAAAAGGAATGAACACTGTTGGTAAATCCTGTCCTTGGGCACAAGCCGTCTCTTCCTCCCACTCATTCACACAGCTCTCTCTTAGGGTGACAACAAGATCAAACACCTTCATCCATTAGTAGTTGTTCTCATACATTCTGTCGAGGAAATTGAAGTCAAATTGTGATCCATTATACTGCAACGTTCCCCGTCACCCACATACTGCTTTTCACGCAGGATGAGCTATTTGGCTGCTGCAGACACACTCATGCGCCCAACAACTACCCCATGCAGGAGGCTAACACAGGCAGCGGGTTATCCCGGCTCCAGCATAACAAGCACTACCTGCCCAGCACACGAACCCGGCTGGGGCTAACAGACAGTCGCTCTAGGGTCAGAAGTCACAAGTTCTGTCTCATGGATTTGCACCCATCTACCTCAGACTCTGCAAACAGCCTCCCCCTGCAGTCAGCACCTGCCTCCTCGTGATTCTGCCAGCACTAGCAGGTGTGGGTAAGAAATGCCTCAGATTTCCCTACCATAATCTGTCTTTGTATAAGTTTGTTGTTTTTTTTTTTTCCCAGAATAATGCATGTTTCCCTATTTTCAGCTGGCACAGACGGCAGCAGTTTTCTTACCCTGAAAAATCTGCTTCCGTAGAAGGCTGACATACCAGTCTGCACTAATTAGAAGACTGATAATTACATTGTTACACATGAATGCTTAGTCCTAGATGTACATGTTTCTGGTAAGGTTAAAACATCACATGTCACAACACGAAGCATCTGCAAACTTTTCTAGATTTAACAGAGCCAGTGAATGACCATGAGAATGGCACAGTTACAGTCTTAATAGGTAAGCTACCTCATCCTAACCCAAAACCCTGCTGAGCCAACGTGGCAGAGTCACACAAAGCAGGATTTTTCTTGCAAATTCTCTCTCCCTTTGACTAATAGTTCAGAATGATTTCTGGATGCCCAAAGCACTGCTTTGCAACAGACAGGAAGAGAGAAGAGGAGCAATTCATCTGTGACCCACAAATCCTACTCACCCCCAAGAAAGATTACAGACATTTATATAAAGCAAATGAGCATTTAAGCTTTGAGTAATATTTAACACTTAGGAAAACAAGAGCAGAAGGGTATGTTGTATGAATTACGGATGTGTAATACCGTACTGGCATTCTGGATGCAAGCTGAACATACTGTTCTCATTTGACTATATATTTTTTTCAGTGCTGAGAATTTAGTTTCTTTTAGGCTGAATTAGGCATAGAAATTGTGAACAGCCATCACACAACATGTTATTTTTGGCCAGGAATCTTACTTGCAGAACATAATGGCTGGATAGATCTTTGAGCTGAAAAATGTGGAAATTGAACTTTATCACTGTGATTCCCCACGTAAAACGAAGGCAGTACAGTGAACACTAATGGAGCCACTTTATCAGCTGGGCAGGTTCCTGTGTCAGCCATGCAGCAGCTGGCACGTCAGCAGCTTGAACCATTCTCATGATCAATGTGTAAATTTGTCATGAGACAAGTGAAAACTCACTCTGCCCACGCTCAGAGCTGGGCCAGATGGAAAAGCCGAGAAGCTGAAAAGTTCCGCCTGAAAAGTTCTACATGTTAATTCTGATACATGCCATGCTGAAAAAGCTGCTGAGCTTCCCAGCTGCTCGGGTCTGCACAGTGGTCTGAGCACCAGCACCTGGAATCACTGCAAGCAGAGAGGGCAGCACCACCATCACTCTGAAGGTTGCCAATATACATGGTTCTGGTTTTCACCTGGGAAAATGAAAGCTTTTTTTTGGGTGAACAAGCTGAAACAGCCAAACATTGTGTTAATTGGTTTAAGTTCCCCTCCACTGCTTCCTATCCAGGCAGGTAAGCCATCATTAAAATAACCCCAAAACCCAGAAACATTAAGTGTTAGCAAGTTCTGCTATAAACAGGTACTTTTCCCCTGTGAATCATGAATATAGAGCAGCAGTGAATGCAGTGTCCAGCATCTCCAATGATTTGACCAAAAGAAAAAAAAAAAAAAGAGAGCAAAAATAAAATCAAGAGAGTTCAGGAAGCACTTACAAGTCTTTGCTCTGCTTCATCCTATGAATGTCTTTAAGAATGCCCATCATGTCTGCAAAACTGCTGGCCTTCGAAAGAGACACACAGTCTTCCTCATCTGGATCCTTTGGTTCTGGTTTACAACACTCAGAGGTTGCAGAACAAAGCATGGAGACTGACGGGAGCTCAGGGCTTTCGAGTTCTGCCTCCTCCTCTGTGATATCGCTAATGACAAAGGAAGTTGTAGATTGGAAAGAGGGTCCAAAACAAGGTAAAGGAGAAGACGCATTTGAACTTCCTGGAGATAATAAGTCTGGTGTTAATGATGCAGAAGCTGAAAAAGAAAACAATATAGGTGGATAGGTAAACTTATCCCAAATCATGCAGGTATTTTTTTAACAGAATATAAATCAAGAGGCGTCACCAGCCAGCCTCTCTCGTGGTGTAAGAAAACAAATTCATCATATTCCCTGTTACCCTCTGTGTCCACTCTGCTTCCCATGACACCGCTTTGCAACACAAGCCCTTCTCCATACCTTTTATCCCACTAACCCCCTTATGTATCTTAATTCCTATCGTGCCTGTCACCCTATCACTCCTCCAGTTCAAATACTGCACCCCGTCCCTGCAGAAGGTACATAACGTTTACTTTTTCTGTTTTTACAGATAAGAAATGGAGGAACAGAGATATAGCTGCTGCTCAGGGTCTCAGAGGGAGCCTGTGTCAGAATGTAGGTCTTAATTGTCTTAATTCCTCCTCTTGCTCTTCACCGCCACAAGAACTGCTGCCTTTCTGTTCCTTGCAGACACCTTCCCCCCACAACCACTACACCTGGTGAGAAGGCAGAGCTGGCTCAGGAGCTCCAGCATTTTACACTGGACAGTCACAGCAATTCACTCTGTGACTGCAGGCATTCTGACCTGTTTTGCTTTCCACCATCTGTAAAATGAGAATAGCATCCACCTCTTCCACAGGGAAGTTGGGATTTATTTGCTCACGCTTTAAAATGCAGTCAGGATAAGAACAGCTATATCAATTCTGAGTGTTATTAAGTGAAAATGAGTTAGATATTTCCAAGGTAAAACAAGGGAATAATAAGGGAACACAAGGCAAAACCCAGAAAAATGCTTAGTGCACATCTCCTGGAAAGAACCTTCCTGTACTGAAAACAAACTGTACCTTAAAGCACCAATGCCCTTGGCCTCAAGAGTAAACTTGCAGATAGTTACCCATTTCCAATTACGGGATTTATCTAACAGTATTTAATAAAGCAGATTGCACAGTATTTTTTTTTTGTTTTACATCAATCTTTCCAAAATAAGCCTCCTAAATAGTTATCTCCTTCATCAGATTACCCAGCTACAGCTAGGCCCTAAATCACAGCTCCCCATTATTGACTTGGAGGACGTGAAGTCAATATGAACTGTTTTGAAACGCCAGCTGATAACAACCAGGTGTGCTGCTGAGTAGAGAGGGAGAGAAAAAGGTATTAAATGATTAAATCATCTTTCTCCCATCTGGATCTCTAATTTTCCTCATTATTTTTCTCCTTGAATTAAAATGGACTTTTCTAGCACACAGCTTCAGCAACTGTAAAGCTGAGATAGAATTCAGAAAAAAAAGAAAAAAAAAACCAAAAAAACCCCCACAGAATTTCCCCTGTTCTTTATTTCAGTTCAGTTGTTCCTCTGATTTTGCATAAAGAAGAAAGAGCACACACTCAGCCTCTCTGAAGGGGACATCTGCTATGCCTTGTTTTACGCCTGTTCCCTGCAGAGTTGAGGGTAACGTGGTTCCCTCACCCCCAGAGTGGTTTCAGTTTACCACGCTGCTGTGAGAGTGGAGGCACATGGCACACAAGATCCCATGTACTGCGACAGGACCAAAGACGACCAGAAACACCAGCACGTGCATTATCTCACAACAGCCCTTTACCAGGGAAATGAAGAAATACCTCATCTCATCTAAATACAGCTTTGCATGCTAAAATCATAATATATATTCTCATCTGGTGGCATCTATATTATCACTATTGATATAAAATAGATTGTTAGAGCCCACTGACCATTGCACAGAACTGGAAAAGAACCCCAAATCTCTCATGTAGAAACCAGCATTTCAACTAAATCAAACACCACAACTCTGTTTCATGTTCAAACACGTTTATGGCTCATGGATAGCTGGACTAAATATAAGCAGTCATTAACGCTGCAAGTCCCTTGGGACTACAACAATCAGACACGCACATTGTCTTTCCCAGATCACGAGAGATTTGGTCTCGTGCACACACTATGCAGAGCAGCGCAAAGTAGCAATCTGGGAATGAAAAAAAAATATTTGCTTTCAGATGTAGGATAAGGAGGTTTCATCAGCCACTATGACCCATCATAAACAGGAATTAACCTGCCTGATATCATTTCAGGTGTGGCACGATCCTGGGGGTTTTTTGTTCTTTTTGTTTGTTTAAAGGAATGGGAAGAATTACAGATCCTGGTTTTCCTCCGGAAAGCACCCATAATACAGCTGTCATCTTGGTTATTGGCAAAAGTATTCTATATACAAGAAACACAGCTTTTAAGAACAACTGTCTTCAAGAAGGACTTCCTTTAGTTTGCAAAACTGTTCAAAGTCTCTAGGAGTTGGGAGATTAACAACTCTGCCTTCTGAACACTCCATAAATAGATACCAAGGTATTTCTGTCTCACTAGTTTCCACACTAAACCAGCCACTGTTGCAGCAAGACTTGTAGAACCACTGGGATTTGGATCCTAGCAAGTATCTTCGTATTTTCAGAGCTGAGCATACAGGAAAAGCCATGAAAGGAAGAGAAGTAAAAAGTCTTTCCTCACAGTTCAGTTTTGCGGCTAAAACATGGCTTTTAACTGCATACAAATTTACTAAAAGAAAGAAATAAATCAGTTCAGCTAGGCTCTTCCCCAAATACCTTATTTGCTACAGAAACAGCACTGTAATTTTCACAACAGAAATAAACACTAACATCTCTCTCCTACCCAAATCAAGACGTCACCCTCACGCTCATTGTCGAGACAGAGCAGGAATGCCAATACACCAAAAGTTGTCACGAAACAAGTTGCCAGAGAGTAGTCAGCCTCCAGATCAACTGCAGTCACCAGGCAGCACTTGGTATTTCTTAAAAACAAGCCAGACTCCTCCAATGACACAGATGCAAACATCTAAACACAGAACCAGCACTGAGCTGACACCAAAGAGAGCATCCCACCAACAGGAGTGACAGCTCTGCCGGAAAAACAACATGCAAGTCTGCTCTGTATGGAGGAAATAATAAGGTCACTAACTCAGCCCTTCTCGCTCAACAAAAAAAAAAAACTCATTACGTTCCTACCTGACTCTGCAGCAACTATTTTAGCTATCTGACTCCGAAGGTGACTCAGCTCATCCTGGAGCTCCGTCGTTCGGCTCAGTGCTGGTAAACCAGGTTTCTTCAAGGCGAGCAGCTTCTCCTCCTGCTTCCTCAGGTTGGGGACCGAAGCGTTTCGCTGTATAACGGTGAAGGGACTCGGCTTCCACTTGTGCTTCAGTGGGCGAGTGTCGCTTCTACAGAACAAAAACCTGTTGGTGATTTACAAGGTTCAGACCCCTCCATGACAACAACACTCGACAACACTCTGCCTCCACCTCAGGACAGCAGAAGACTTTGACACAACGAGTTAAGCCTCTGCGTCACTATGCCATATGTACCAGTATATGTACCACCATATAGATGTGCTGTGCTGCTGCACGTGCTCTCTGCAACAGAAAGGTCATCACAGAAATCATGACCCAACGGCACAAGAAGTGGTGAGAGGACACAGGGACACAAGTCTGGGCGTGCTCACATGGTTTCAGGTTATTTCTCTTCTGGTAACTGTGCCTCCACGCCAGGCAGTGTGCTGGATGCATGAGGAAAATGTCACTTACCCATTAACTTTTGCCTCTGATTTCAAAGTCCATTTCATCTTTCACAAAGTATCTATTACTACTGCCCTGCTTCAAGGACAAAAATTCAAGTGATCAGAATCAAACTCCCAGGACAGAGCATTTCAATCCCAGGACAACTCAACTCTTCAACTTTCTAACCAGAAAATACCATGGATCAGGGTGGTTACTCTGCACAGATCTTTCAGTGAGTAAAATATGGCATGGCACAGGCTCTTAGGACTTCCTACAGAAATTCTTCCCAAGGTCCGTTTTTTTTTTTTTTTTTCCTATTTCTTGGGAAAAGAAATTTCTTTCAACAGGCACTGGACCTCAAAAGTGAGAAGTTGTGCACACCTGATCAATGCCTGGCCTATGCTATGTGAAATAAACCAGCAGACACAGAGAGGAAACCAACCTGACTCTGGCATATGTTTCTTCATCATCTGCTGCTATCCACACAATGTCTGCCAAGGTGGGGACTGGAGGGACATCATTTAAATAGAACTCCGAAACATTTGGCAGAACCTAAAAAGAAGAAAGTTACATTAAGGAGATGGTGGTCCTGTCTCCTGAAGCCGCCCCAGGTGTGCTGCACTGGCTGTCAGAGCTTTTCTCCTCTGCACCAGGTCGGCAGCTATGTCTGCCAGATGTGCCACAGCAACACCATTCAGCTTACGGAAACATAGCGCTTCCATGTGCCAGCTTCTGCACGTGCTGTTGGGTGCGTTCCTGTGCTCCATGAGACTGCACAGCGAGGCAGTGAAGGGATACTTGATACAGCTTAGCGTGCTGCCAAGGCCACGTGCAACACTTTGCCACTACAAGTCCCAGCACTGTCCTTGAGCTTAAACACCAACGTAAGCGTTTCCATAAACTGTTTTAGTGTTTAGGAAACACAGGCCCAGAGCTCCCTGGAGGTCACACAACAAAGCGCTGGTTCCTGTCTCCTCTAGCTCGCTAATCCAGTTCACAGACTGTTCTGGTTTTATTTAGTGAGGCGGGGGGTATGGTGGCAGCTTCTGTAAGAAGCTGCTACAAGTTGTCTCCCCTTTGTTCAGTGGACTCGGCCGGGCCCAGGGCGGACCCGCTGCTGGCCAAGGCTGAGCCAATTGGTAGCAGAATGGTCTGTGATAAC
>JAAGAY010089344.1:848-14861 GCA_011801015.1 Ardeotis arabs | reverse complement strand
AAAAAAAAAAAAAAAAAAAAAAGGCAAAACATCCCAGCAGATCCCCCACGATGCTTCCTGTGAGGAAGCAGTGTGTGCGAGAGGACAGAGGTGGCCTGCCGTCCCTGGCACCCGAGGTGGCACCCGTCCCTCGTCGCCCTGGCTGGGGACCCGCAGACCCTTTCCCATGGGTGTCCCCACGGGTGGCTGCTTCGCAAGAGGTGGCCTCTCACAAGCCATCTCCTCTCCCCACCTCCCTGGGCTGGATGGGTCCCAAAATATCGCACGTCCTTTGAAAAGAGCCGTGATGATGATTGGTGACAGATGATAAATCTCCCCACAGAAGCCTTTGAAACAAAGCTCCCATTTTCAGTGGCATATTCAGCCTCACTACATGCAAATAAGAGCGATTCAGCAATGAATCTGAAAGCAGCAAGTTTCGTTTTCCCCACAGAGGACTAGAAAAGTGCAGTAAGGAGTCAGGAACTGGAGAAACGCTGAACCTGCGGTTACAGAAAGCGTTAGCACTACTAAGAGCTTTTCATGGCATGCAAAGGGTGAAACATCGTGATGGCCAGCGAGGTAGCTCTATGGTAAAAACATACAAGGCAATTCCTCTCCTGTAAATTTTATTCCCTGAAGCCTTACATTCAGCAATCTACTTTCTGAGGGGGAAAAAAAAAAAGAAAGGAATCGGCAGTCCCACCCTGCTCCGCGTGTAGCAACAGGCTCCCAGTTAAATTCTGGAAAACAGAGAAGCTGAAACATTTTAAACAGAAACTACTGTGATCTCCAGTGTACAACCAAGAGGGAGCAGGAGGGGGAAAGCAAATGGTGAAAAATTGAGCTAAAAGTAAAGGAGCTGCATTTGTAGTTGTGCTCAACAGGAAAAACATCATTTACAGGTAAGAAACAACGCAGTGTTTAACCCTGGCTCCACAAACAGGCAGTAGGAACTACAAGCAATCGGTCTCCTCCATGGGGCCTGGGGGTCAGCGGGTCCCCTGGTCTGGGGAGAGGCAGAAGAAGGGCCGAAAGGGAAAAGAAACTGAAGGAGGGAAGGAAGGTGCTGGTATACCAGTACACCTCAGTGTAAAAATTTTTTTCCTTATATCCAATCTGAATCTACTTCCCTCTGTTTTAAAGCCATTACCCCTCGTCCTATCACTACAGGCCCTACTGAACAGCCTCTCCCCATCTTTCCTGTAGCCCCCTTTAGGTACTGGGAGGTCGCTCTAAGGTCTCCCTGGAGCCTCCTCTTCTCCAGGCTGAACAGCCCCAACTCTCTCAGCCTGTCCTCACAGAAGAGGTGCTCCAGCCCTCCTATCATCTTCGTGGCCTCCTCTGGACTCCCTCCAACTGGTCCATGTCCTTCTGATGTTGGAGGCTCCAGAGCTGGACGCAGTGCTGCAGGTGGGGTGTTGTGAGAGCAGAGTACAGGGGCAGAATCCCCTCCCTTGACCTGCTGGTCACCCTTCTTCTGATGCAGCCCAGGATGCAGTTGGCTTTCTGGGCTGCGAGTGCACATTGCCAGCTCATGTCCAGCTTTCCATCCACCAGCTCCAGGAACTGGTAAGGCCAACAGTGTGCTACTTGCTGGAGAAGAGGCAGCAGCCTCCAGGCGCTGCAGACCTCTGCTCCTGGGGAGGCTGGGCTGCCTCTCCCTGCCAGGTCGGGTGGTCTGCTGGGGTGGGAGGTGAACTGCATTGCCAGAGCAGTGAGGAGAAGCAGTTTGCAGCTGTTTGCGTGATACGTATCTTGCGAATAAATAAACCTCATCTCCAGCACTTCCGCTCTCTAAACATCTATAGAGATGTGCTTTCCCTCAAAACATTCAGAAAATAAACAGAAAGAGTGCTGCTCAACGGAACCCTCCTCTAGCCAAAACCCAGCGCTGTAAAAGTGTCACCTTTCAGCAGAGTCAAAAGTCTCCTCAGCCCCCCAAATTTCTCTTCTTGAGGAATGCTCTGTCTCCATTTTCTGATGCAGAAACACCCCAGAGCCCACAGGTTAGAGGGATTCCAAAACCTGATGTACATTTTTTTCCACATACACTGGGAAGCAGAAGGAGGTAAAGAATAGTTAAACATAGCACAATTGAAAATCAGCTCAAAATGCCGCAAGCTGCAATTCAGATGGATTATGAGATAACCTCAGTAGTCTCAAGAATGTAACAAGAACAGCCTTAAATCAACATAAATACTTGCTCAGCTATTTTCATCCCAGGATTAATGTCAGAGTTTTTTTTTTTTCTTCTGTCCCATGGCAGTAAAACCATTTTCCAGCATTTTTTAGGGAAGGCATTTGTGGTTACCAGGAGAGGGGATGGGACTGGTGATGGCTGTAGGACCCTGAGGGCAGGAGCAGGGGGAGCGTGGGGTCCAGACACCCTCCGCAGAGTGGGTGCGGAGCTAGGCAGGGAAAGGTTGATGCCAGTGGGTGCACCTGGGCAGCTGTGGTTCTCCAAAACACCAGGATTTGCCAGAGTTTGGTGGGAAGCCAGCCAGATGCCCCTTGCCACCTGCCCTTTGTTTCTGCCTGCTCGGTTGTACCAAAAGGCAGCTATGACCATTTTTAGTGCTTTCCTGAAGATTTTTTTTTTTTTTTGATGGTCTCATGGTCCATGCCCACAAGACACCGTGATGTGTCCCACACCACATTCCCGTTCACGTTCAGCCGCACCTCAGGCCAAGTGACAACCTCAGGATGCAGCCCTTTATTCTGGGATGAATTCAGGAGATTTATTGATACTCAGAAAAAAAAAAAAAGTCCCTAGAGAGGCACCTGTGGCCTCTAGGATAAATTTCTGCTTTACGGTCGCCCGCAAGCTGCCCGGGAGACACACCCTCGTTTGCCAGAGTGCAGATAAGCTCCTGAGGACTTCAAAGGGCTTGCTGAACCAGACTGCAATGAATTTCTGCAGAAATGTAATGCACAGCATGTGTCTGAGGGGACGGAGAAGAGCCGGGGTGGTTTAGATTAGATAGCATTATTTGGCTTTTGAGGGGCTGGAGGAAGTGAAGGACACAGAATTGTCTTTTCAAGTGTAATATTTGACTTCAATTCACCCGCGCTGCAGAGGGGCTTGCAGATAAGCAATGGAAATTATTTCTGCATCAGGGTGAGGGCTGGGTATCGCTTTCGTACAGCTAATCTCCCCGAGATCGGTATTCCGTTGAGCTTATCATTGTGCTGGGGGAAGGCTCGGTTGTACATGCTTGGTGATGCCTGCTCCTGTCGACGTACTGTTGAGTGGAGCCTACTGCTAGGGAGCACCTGGGGGCCACATCTCCCTTTATTCATACAGTATCGCTGTTAACAGCAATGGCACTGATGCGCTGGCAGGTTGTGCGTGATGAGGTCTTCATCACAGGGGAACCCACGTCCCCAGAGGTCTCACACCTGACACCCCCAGTGCCACCTGATGCCCATCCTTCCCATGCCAGCACCCCCCCTCTAGTTAAAACACGGGTGTTTTACAACCTGCTGGACTAAAACCTGAAATAGGAAATCCCTTCATCAGAAGAGCAGCAGAAAGAAGAAATATTTGTATGCTAACAACACTTTCAGTCAATGTTAATGCATACAGAAAAAAAAACCTTCAGTTGATCTAGAATCCTCTTTATAACTGGGGAAAAATGGTGGTACCTCTGTTGCTATCTGTGCTGGGGACACTGTAAACTCATTTGAGATGGGGCAGTCTCTTACACAGTGTTTGCAGTTGGCAATACCATCTAACATGTCAACGCTTAAGGTTTCTGGCCATTGCGTGTGTGCCTCATCTACTAGAAGGTTGGTGATGGTCTTTCTTCATTGTTTGGTTCCAGTTCTGCTCTTTGAAGGAGTGCAAATACACAGGCTTTTACGTATTTGTCTGGAGCTTGTGGTGTGCTCTCTTTCTGTTAACAAGATGTTTGTTTTTTCTGTTTGAAGTCAATAAAATCTTTCAAGATGTAAACATAAGGATGAGTTTCTTCCTCTGGTGGAAGGTACACCCAAAGAGCCAGACTATATTCAGTTTCTCCTTAGGTGAATATTCCCCTTTCGATATCAAGATTTGTTTTCCTTGAAGAAATGTGCCAGACCACACCACCAACATGAAAAATCACTGTGAATTTGTCAGCAGAAACATTTGCTCTAGAGTAAGTACGAGCTTGAAGAGCAAAGCCAGAGTCAAGGCGAGGACACTGAAGATTAACTGTTTGTTCCATTAAATAATTTACTGGCCGAACAGCATGAAGCATTTTAAAATGCAGTGTGTGCCTCAGGCCAATAAAGAAACATCTGCCCAGCAAAGATTACCTACACGGAGTTTTCAATTGCTTGCTTTGAAATTCCTCGTATAAATCTCACCGCCTGGCCTGTCTAGAGGGTGTTCTTCCCAACCTAGCACATCGTCTCCTGGCGAGCTGCAACCTTCAAATGCCACCCTGCACGTCTCTGCTGCTGAAAGCCACGGAGGCAGAAGAACAGAGGAACTTTCCCAGCTGCCAGCCCTGAGCACCAACCAGGGATCACAGTAAAGGGAACTTCTGTAAGGAAAAATCTTCTGTCTGTTTATTTTCAGTAAACACAGGGAGAGAAACATAAGCACTTTTCCCCAAGACACTTTTCAGTAAAGTGTTCTTTTTCCTTTAAAACTGAAAATACTTGACAGTAAATATGTTTTTTCCCCAGTGTGTCATCTTCGAAATGAAAGCATAAATTTTTCTGTTCGTTTCAATAGCTACTGGGCAATAAACTCAAAAAAGTAATAAAAATTTGTGAAGATTCATTATACACAATGAAGAATAATTTAGCATTGGCAAAAGGATGGGTCCTGGCTTTAATGTGATAACAAATCAAAGAATAATTTTCTAGTATTTTATCCCTTGGCCATTACCTGCTTTTCACGAGACCCTCACATGAAATAGATTGGTAGTGCGGTTCTCCTCTAGCCCTGCTCTGTTCACAGTAAAATAACAAGTTAAAGTAACCGGTACATTTATTAGAATGATTTCCTAGAGCACAGGAGAGGGAGTCTGACGGATGTAGAGCTGTGGCGACACGGTCTGAGGGCTAACCAAACCGAATACATTTAAATGTAAAATCAAGGGACATACTGAAATCACTGTGCTGATTTCCCCAAAAATAACTTTCTTGTTTACTTACTAATTCCAGAGTATTAAGAGAAGGCTCATTATTCACATAAAACACAATTAAGCTTGGCATTCCCTGCATGCTCTCATTCACCACTATCATTAGTGACAGAGAAAAGTCAAGTAGACCCCATATATGGGCCTGCCTTTTCCTTTTTCTTCATGGTTCTTGTATAGAAACAGCTGAAGTAACCACAAGATCATCATTACCGGATTAATCTAATGATCTATACAATGCTGAAAGACGATGTAACGTACTCTTGGATTCCACAGGATGCTTCTATGGGATCATATCAAACAGATCCTCTTCTTACTTGCCTTTTTCTTCCTTCTCATCAAAAACCTGTTACTAACTGCCCAGCACAGCCGTGGTAACAGCCTTGTTAGCTCCTGCCAGCCAAGGTATTCCCAGTGGTGTAGTAAACATTTCCATGCCCATACTCGTCCCACCTCATCTGCAGGGGATCATGGATTGGGAGGTCGCTTGGGCAGGTAGCAGTGGTTTGGATGCCGTTGAGTTGCAGCTACGGCTCCTCTGCAAGGGAGAAGGATGAGAAGGGGAAGCAAAACTGTTCCCTGCTCTGGGCAGGGAGGTCCACGCCCTGCCAGACACAGGGGCTTTTGTAAACCTCCCCTCTGCGCAGCAGTATGCCAAAGGAAGAGTAGAAAAATATACTTAATAGCTCACAGTCACTACTACCACTTTATTTTGCATTCCTTAAATATTTAAGCACATGGATTGTTTTTGCAGGAAACTGAGTAGAAAGAGGGCTGCTGTACTGTGCAGTTCATTACCTGGCCTGGGGTGTTTCCTGGTGAATTTTCCCTTAGCGCCGGTATTCCAGCAGGCAGGCAGTAACCCATTCCCCAGCACAAGAAAAGACATCAAGAAGCTCTACAAAGCTGCTCTGATTCATTTTAAGTCAAGCACATTTGATGTCAGTGAGAAATTATTGGAGGAAGAGATAAAAAAGCAAGAATACATCACAGAAGAAACAATTCAGAAAATGGGGGGGAGTCACAATAAATGACATTTCTTCATGCAGGGGAAGCTGAGTTAAGATTGAGAACAGGAGGGTAAGCAATGCTTAATTACAGCATTCAAAACATTTTATTTCACCCAAGTGGAGACTTGCAGGGTCTGGTCTGAACTCCTGCATCGCCTGGGTCATAGACTTGCTCCCGGTACCTCCAGCATCAAGACCATAACTTCTGGTTGAACCAGAATGTTTAGAAAAAAAACAACAAAAAACCTCATCTTAATTTAAATTTTCAAAGAGAGAATTCATCATGTCCCTAGGCAAATTGTTTCAGATATTAAATTCTCCAGTGGCCAAGAACGCACACCTTATTACTGGTCTGAATTCTTCAGCGTCAGCTTTCAGCCACAGAACCTCATTATAACTTTGCTTCATTAAAGAGCCCTTTCCCTACACCAGTACCCTTGCACTAATGGTTTGTCCACACGGAGAAGTGTGGGGTGACGCACATACTGCTGGAGAGAGCTCGCACGGAGTAGCCACTGTAAGTTTTTATACAGGAATTTCTTCAGCAACCTCAATTAAGGTTGGTTATCCAATATTTTATTTAGATCAATTTAACATTTAGAAGAAAATAAAGCATGGTCAATGTGACAGCAGGGACACCACATCCCAGGTTTGCTGGTGTCTCCAGGCGGGAAAGATCCCTCAGAGCCCAAAGTCTAGGAGCTTGTCCCACCACCAAGTGCTCCTTGTACAGCCCCTGTTCTTAGAGGTTACCCTCACACGGTGTGATCCTGTCCACCTCCCTCTGCAAAGGCTATGGCCACACAGCCAAAGCACTACTGTAACAATTTTCTTTTTCAACTAAATACCCCAAGAGGCTAGAGGAAAGAGGTGATTTGCAGCAGGTAGATAGGTTGTGGAAGCAGACGCAAAGTAGCGCCAACAGCAGCTCCTCTTGGGATGAAGTTGTGTCTCAGCAGTTCCTCGCAGCTCATGGGCATGCACACCCCTCCATCCCATCTCCCATGGTACAAGAGACTATATTGCATCAAACATCATTTAACTGCAATATCGACACAAAACTGGAGCACACCAGGGCAGCGTGCAGAGAGCTGAGGCTGCTGTTGTCACCACAAGCCCAAAGTGCGAGAAGCCGTAGCCGTGCGCAGTCACAAATCAGCAGGAAAATGTACTGCAAGCAGGCTGCTTCTGCGACCATCTACGCTTCGCAATGCAGGGAATGTTTATTGTGTTTGGCACAGAAAATTTGAAAATAAACAATCCAGTACCTGATTGCTATTTTCCATTCAACTTTGGAAGGCCGAAGCAAGGAAAGGCGAAGGGGGAGGCGAAGCACCGTTCCAATAGGTGTGTCTCCATGTCTGCGGCGTGTTCCAGCTTGACAGTTCTCCCCATGGCGTGGGCAGCATTCTTGCAAAGAGACTGACTTGTAACTCCAAGCGATAGCACAGCGCAAAGTTAACTCGCTGCGTGCCTTGTGACAAACGGGACGGGGTGACATAATGACCAGCACAACAGTAGGGCTGCACTCCTACTCCTTCTTCAGGTTGTGACGCTCAGATGTCCTGCAGTGTGCTGTGATTCATGGACATTTGAGAGCTGTTCACTTTGCTGGGCGAAGGAGGACAAAGGTGAAAAAGTAAACATGGAGATTTGGGCACGGCCAGGTCTCTGGTTTTCTGCACAGGAACAGTTTGGAGGCGATGAGCGCCACTGTAGTCAATAATGGTTGCGTTTGCTGGGGTACACAGAGTGTAGCGGCATCCTCAGAGGGAAGTTCTGCTCCAAAGGAGGGGAAGCTCCTCTGTGCAGATGCCACATTTTCAAGGAAGAAAAAAAAAAAAAAAAGAAAAAAAAAAAAAGTTGTGTGATGCCATTCCATCATAGACAGCAAGCCTGTGTTTTAATCAAGGCAACAAGGCACTGGAGGGCTCTTGGTAATAAACATCCCATTACTTATGGTTCTTATAAACCCAACATTTTTGTGAAAGAAGCCATTTATTTTCATGCTCAACTCTTCATTAAGGTTGATAACAAAAAAAAAAAAAAAGAATGTTTTTTTTCTGATCAGTTTTATTTTAAAAAGATTCACTTCTTGGCCTTGCTCTGCAGAGCAAGAGACCGTTTCTTGCCCGTCAAAGGCTGGAAGAGGCTTACAGCATATTTCAGCCACCTCAGGAGACTGTAAAATGCAGCAGCATTGCAGAGCTTCGCTTACCTGAGTCACCTCCCCCTTCACTCTCTCCTTCCCCTCTTTCCAGACTGCCTTCAATTGTTTTAGGCTTAGGCTCTGAAGTCAACCGTTCGTTATTTTTCTCATTTCTATACTAAAAGAGTACTCACTATGGAAATTATGACATTTTAGGGCTTCTTTATGTTCTTATAGTATTTTGTAGAGCAAAATCATTGAAACCTAAATCAAACCCTTGGCCATCCTAAGTCTGGTGACCCGCCATTACCACCTCTCGGTAGTTCCTCAGTAACCAGCAGGGTGTGAGGGCACGAGGGGCCGGGGATGGAGAAGCATGCCAGAGCACAGCGAGCCAGCAGTCTCACCCTAGGTCACGGGGGGCTTCCCCCAGCTTTTGGGCAGAGGAATGGGTAGAGCTCAGCAGTTCTGGTGACCCTTTCACCGGAGAGGCAGAGGGAAGTTCCTAGAGAAGCTGGAGGTATCATCTGAAACTGAAAGAGGAGCATCAGTGTGGAGGGAATCAAAGAGGAGAGTGCCCCGAAGCTTGGTCTTGGGCTGAATACATTAGACATTTTAATTAATATTCTTTACACAGGCAATAAGAGCATGTTGATGAATTTTGCTGATAGTGTAAGACTGGGAAGGACTGTCAAACAGAGGAAGACAGGAATGTCCATTCTGGAAGAATGGGATCAGAACAAAAAGAATAAACTGAATTTATTGATACAATGAATATAGTTGTGCTGCTCAAGATTAACAATGACAATTTATGTCAAGCTTATCAGCTGGCAATGACAAGAAAATGTAGAAGACAAGTTTCTAGCTATTGAGAGAGATTCTGAAAGTATCTTTCCAGATGAGGGCCAATTCCTACCTAACCTTTGTCTGGAAATCGATACGCAGAGGATTACACGAGGTGGTTGCTGTGAGAGCTGATCATGGGGATCCAGTATCTCCAGTAGAGGCAGGAACTTTGAGTTGCAGCTGCTTGCATCTGTTCCACAAATCAGTGGGTGCTTTTGCTAATTAAACCCTTTTAATGATGACTATCTCCGTTACCATTTTTTACATTTCTTTAGGATTCCTGCTGTAGTGAAGCTGAACATTATAGCTCCATATATACACTTCTTTGCAAAATATTTATTCAGAAATGTTCAAAGCAGACCTTGCTCCAGACTGCAGCATCTTCTTACCTGATAGGAGAGATCTTCCTCACCCTCAGCAGCTGCCTGAACAGCTTTTTCTCCACAAACCAACCGTTTGCGGAGATGCTAGCCTTTGTGTACATGAAACACTATTGCACTAAACACATCGCGCACTTCAGAGGGAAAAGGCGAGGTACATCAGGTCACTGTCTTCTGAAGTTTCTGCAGCACATCTAGATGAAAGCAAAAGCCACCCATAAGAAGATGGTGTGATACTGAGCAAACCAAAAGAGGAAGACTAAGAGCAAATCTGGGGTGTGAGCAAAGACAGGAATATGCTTTAGCACGCACTCGCTTCTAAGCAAGTTCTTACGCTTGGTACACGAAGGCTCTGTTTCTCCTCTAAGTAGTGTTTCCAGCAAAACCTGGGTTAGAAATAGAGATATTCACAATGCTTTTATTGCCATTATAGTTCATCCAAGATGATGTGTCTGGTTTGAAAGTCGCAAAAAAACATATTCTTGTTAAAAATGCTGCCAAAAAGCTAAATGAAAACAGCCCGCTGCTGAATCCTGTGTTTGCAGCGTTACCAGTGGGTTTTTTCGAGAGTGTTTATGTAGACTGAGTTTCATTTCACAAGGCAAAAGCCGGAGCTCTCACATACTCCATTATTTCTCTGCAGGTCCTTCTCACCAGGGTTAAGTCTTTACACTACTTCCAAGCAAAGCAGCCAAGAAAAAGAAGAAACAAATGCTACTACTACTGAGCACAGAGGCCTCCTTTGCAAGAAATGTGATTTACGGAATGAAGTTCCTGGCATGTCTGCCGTGGGCTGTCACAATGTGTGCCTAAAATCCAAGGCTGAAATATGATCCCTGTTCCTTCCAAGACACGTTGTGGCTTCTAGCAAGTTCTTCAGAAAGCGCAAGAAGCTGTTTTCTCGGGAGCTGTGCTTTCTGCGTGTTTCCGTGCCTTAATCAGCCTTTGCCTACCTGAGTGCTGTTTTGGGGGGCAGGAACCTCCTAATTTCCTCCGAAGTTGGTGTTAGTGAGCCTCGTGCTGTTGAAAGTTCAGGAAATTGTTTCATATAGTTTGGAGAATGGACACGCTTGGAGAGATATTGAGCAAAGCTCATCCTGGTACCTAGGATTAGGCTCTGTCTTCATACTGTCTTTAGCTCTCCACTCCCTACGCTTGTATGACAGACACCTGATTGCCGGGAGCTGAACCACGATGGAGATTGTTTTTCATAAGTTAACAAAATGGCAAGCAGACAACAGAAGCTTGAGGGCTTTCTGGCCTTTGCTGGCCCTGAACTGTTGATGTAGAAGACATTTTCACCCCCTTTCTTCAGTCCTTTAGGCATTCCTCTTCCTCTATGTGAAGGAAATGAAAATTCCTCCTCATTTTGCTGCAGCGATTTCTACACCACTATGGTCTACCTCATCTTGCAGTACCAGAGACCCCATCATTGTAGGACTCCTTTTTGCCAGCCTCGCCCCAGACTGCCAGGTGACCCAGCCCTTACCCATAGGTCTCGTCACATCCATGCTGGTTGATCCCATGGGAGACAACACCAAGGACCTCTGGGTGGGGAACTGCCAGAGAGTGGAGGTCACAAGATCCTGATGGACCTGATTAATGAGGCTTGCAAACACACAAATAACCTCTCTATGATTTTGGATAAAATCCAGTGTATCAGCTATACTAAGGAGAAATGTTGCTACCTTATAATATCTGCGTGATGAACAAGTATTTTCTAAGAGTAGTAGCTAATGAAAAGGCAAAATTTTCCACAAAACAATAAGACAGACATAACCAAGTCGAACAAAGTCAGCCTGACCGTTGACTTTGTGTTTGCTTCAGCAAGTTTTGGCACTGACCCCACTTGAGCCACAAAGTTTTGAAACTCATGCGTTTCTTCATTTCTCATCTTTCAGTTTTACAGTAGATGTTTTTTTCCCACAAATGTCTCCGAGGCCACGTGGGACGTGGTCCAGCTCCCATTAAGGTCAATGGGAGTGCTGCCACTGGCTTCCCTGTGGGTCTCAGCCCTCTCCCATTGTATTACATTTCCAACTGCAATTGGAGACAGCTTATTTCAATTTTTTCCTCTCCTAGTGCCCACAATGGGCAAAGTATTTTCCAAACAGAAAAGAAGGTCCCACTGAATGTCCCTAAATTCTCTAGAGATACTGGAAAAATCCTTATAATTAAATACATTTGACATGCAAGATCACAACTGTTCTCTAATAATTTTTTTTTTTTTTTAAAGGTTTCTCTCCCATGTAGCTTTGCTTTACTGTAAAATAGCAGGGATTAAATCCTGATTCTGCTGAAGTTTATGGGAGTTTTTCCAATTAGCTTCATTGGGGCCATATTATCTTCCTTCATCTCCATCTTTAACACTACCAGGCCACTACGGAAAACATCCCAACAGGAACCGGTAATGGCACAAGGGTCGGTTTGTCACTGCCAGTCACACACTTACTTGACAGATTATCTTAATCAAAATGCAACCCCCCAAAAAAAAAAATCCATAAAAGGAATGGAAATGCATGCAAACTGTATTAGTTTATCTTTAGAAAAACAGAAGCCTTGTGCAAAAATTAGTTGCATTCAAGGAGCGGTGAACACAGACTAACAGCTGACAGGAGAAATGGCAAGGCAGTAGCTCCCTGCTCTTACACAGAGACTGAAAACATCACACCACCATAAACTATTGGGAAGTCCACAGCGAGGATTTAACAAATGCAACAGTGCTGAGAACCACTTGGAAGTGGGAACATCAAACATAATTCTGTTTACAGAAGACTTCATCCCCATATTAATGTCTGGTTTGGATGACCTGGTTAATCTTCAGGAAAAAAAAAAAAAAAAAAGTAGTTTCCCCCAGACAGCAAACCAATAAGTAGTAAAATGTTAGTTACACTGTCTGATGTGAAGTATGAAGGAAAATTACTACTAGGAGGTGCTAACCTTGAACCTTTACATAAACACTTTGGCACAGACGCTTTAAAGACACCACGGACATCCCTAAGTGGGATTTCATGAAGGAAACATGAATTTACAGTGAATAATAATTTAAAAACCTCATCTTTATGCATGAAGAGCTCAGCCTCTTCTCCATATCGAATTGATTAGGGGGCATGTATTTGGGATTCAATCCAGTTAGCTAGGAAAATTCAGCGCTAGCTGCCAGCCACCAGAAAAACAACTGACAGGGACTAAGAGCTCCAGTTTGCTGCATCTGCTACAGCGATCTGCGACATCTTGTTCTCATTCTTTAAATGAAACCAGCCCAGTTGCATTTTGTATTCACAATCCAGGCTTGAATGCAAAAGTTGCTTCATAGATGTTCCCAGCTACCCAGCTTCTTCCATAATTTGGAGAAAAGGTATGGATTTGTTGTTGTTGTGCATACCCTACCGTACCACAGATTAATTACATCATCCAGTGGTGCCATTTTGCCACCAGTATACTCCTCCTCATCCCAAGTTTTTATTTATTATCCTTATTATTTGGCATATTTGGACTTAGCCTTCAGCAGCCTGGCAGGGCTCTATCTGCTCCCAAGAGTCTGCCTGGGCATGGAAGATCCTGCATCACACCAGTGCTCTTGCCGACACATTTGCACTGTAGAGCCAGGCCAAAAAGGTTCACTTAAGATTGGAGGAGGGAAGCAATTAGAAAATCCCAAACAAGTAAGACGCTGTGTTGGAGAGACGGATCTCTAAGTGCGACACTCTCCCAGGGTGAACGCTGGGAGAACGTGTTTCTGCTGCGCCAGGCTTGTTCATGTGCTAGTACAGTTGGCGTGGAAACATTTCTTTTTTCTTCAGTTGGAAACACATCTCAAATACACGTAGGCTTCTTGCTTTTGGTCCATTATCATCTTCATCCCTGGAAACATTCAAGGCCAGGCTGGATGGGGCCCTGAGCAACCTGATCTGGTTGGAGATGTCCCTGCTCCTTGAAGGGGCGTTGGACTGGATGGGCTTTAAAGGTCCCTTCCAACCCAAACCATCCTGTGATTCTCTGCATTGATCTCATTAACATCTGCTGCTCCATCAGCCTCGATGGCATTAATACTGCCTTCGTTGCTTGCAAAGGCTGAAACCCTAAAACCAGGTTGTGGTTGCTGGTAGCTCCCCAGCTGCCAGACCAGCCTCTCAAAGTCATGAACACTGCACTACAGTCCAGCTTACACATATACGCTCGCATTCTTTATTTGCCAAAAGAGCGTCCACGTTTGGGTGGCATTAACCCAAAGGAGGAACTCTGAAACCGCTTCCCACTGCTGCTGGAAAGAGGCAGGGCTAGGATGCCTCCCACAAGACCAGTCTTGTCTGCAAGGTGTGAGTTAGAGCATCCCTCCAGCCTGCCTGACACAGCTTGGTGGTGGTAGCACTGACAGGGCTCCAGCAGCAGAGATGTGCAGTGCAGGCTACTCCTGCGCACCAGTTTCTGGTCTTCATTGTCTGCCATTTATTTCAACCTTTAGGCTGGTTAACCAATTGCTGTGGCAAAAAAAAAAAAAAAAAAAAAAAAAA
>JAAGAY010089310.1:0-21748 GCA_011801015.1 Ardeotis arabs | reverse complement strand
AGCCTGTATTTGTGCCTGGGATTGCCATGACCCAGGTGCAGGACCTTGCACTTGGCCTGGTTGAACTGCATGAGGTTGGCACGGGCCCACCTCTCCAGCCTGTCCAGGTTCTTTATATTCCGTGTGCCTTGGGGATCTGCTCCATGATCTTGCCAGGCACAGAGGTGAGACTGACTGGCCTGTAGTTGCCTGAGGCTTCCTTGTTTCCCTTTTTAAAAATGGAAGTTATGTTTCCCCTTTTTCAGTCAGTGGGGAACTTCACCAGACAGCCATGACTTCTCAAATAGGATGAACGGTGGCTTGGCAGCTTCATCCACCAGTTCCTTCAGGACCCATGGATGCATCTCATCAGGTCCCATGGACTTGTGCCTTAGATGGTCTCAAACCTGATCTTCTGCTACAGTGGGCGGTTCTTCATTCTCCCAGTCCCTGCTTTTTGCCTTCTGTGACTTGGACAATGTGGCTAGAGCCCTTGCTGGTGAAGACTGAGGCAAAAAAAGTCACTGAGTACCTCAGCCTTCTCCATGTCCTGGGTAACCAGATGTCCCATTTCCTTCCAGAGAGGGCCCATGTTCTCCCTGGTCTTTCTTTATCCCTGACCTACCTAAATAAGCTTTTCTTGTTGACTCTGTAATGACTGTAACTTTACACTAGTGCTGTACAGAATCCGTTTGGAGTAATAAGGTTTACTAGAGTGAGTTCTTCTGGTAAGAAACGCCTTCTGGACAGCATTTTTATATGAATTAGTAAAAAGAAAAAAAAACTTTGAAGTACAGGAATGTCTCACAAGTGTCCAGATAGGGTGTGAAGAGAAGCAGCAGAGAAAGACATTTGGCCAAGTTATGAAATGGGGCAAAATTCTTGCAGTATGTAGAAGTGTGTACCTTTACCTATTACCTGCCACAACAGCATTCAATAGCCACTCAAGAGAAAAGTAGGCTGGAAGACTGCAGTTCTAGTCTTAGAAAATTCCACCAACCCAAATGGTCACAGGCCATCATCAGAAGTGGTACTGCCATGCGTTTTCTGGACGTGCACTTTCTTTACTTGGATCACTGTTGCAGCAGACTTCTGATAACATTGCTCTGTCTGTATTCCTTTGAATATTACACCAGGAACATGACCTGGTTTGGTTTTTGGGTTATTTTTTGTTTTGATTGTATTATGAAGGAATACCCTCATGGGAAGATGGGCTGGGCCAACTGCAGAAAGCCCTGGAAGGATGGCTGGGGAACACAGAGGTGAGTGCAGTGGTTTCAAAGCCAGGAGATGATGGACATGCCTGATGCTGGCTGCTGCATGGCCAGGAGACTTGAGTTTTGGAGGCAAGGTGCAGCGTGGGGAGTTGTAAGGAGAGGAGACCTTGCAGCATGATGGGACTACAAAGAGTCTGAGTGGATCGAATGGGCTATGAGCTGGCTTAACAAGAAGGAAGAGTGCTGCAGTGGGTTAGGAAGGGCTTTGAGGTAGCAGCATTTGGGGATGGGGCTCTGGGACAGGAAGGAGTTGGGGCTTAGGCCCCTCGAGGGGAAGCCTGAGCTGCTAATGTGAGGGATGTTAAATAGGAAGTCTGTGATCAGATGGGTTGAGGTTACCCTGGGGCCACTGTTTTACACTCCAACTCAGACCTTCCTTTGGGGATGGGGACACGTAGGTCCTTGTCCCCCTTCCCACTACCATACAAGACTGAGACATTCTCTGTTCTCTCATGTGTCAACTCCATCCTTTTTTCTTCTTTTTTTTTTTTCTGAAATTTGTCCATCTGAATGGCAACACAAATCAAGCAGATGGAGTTGGAGTTGAACTGGGCTGTATGTAGAATGATGAGGTGAAGTCCATTGGAGAGAGAAATTTTTCTCAACTGATCTTAGTTGTCTGAGAGCACTGTGTTGTCAGCGTAGATGCTTCACCTGGGTTCCTAAAGGTTGGTGGAGAGAATCTGGAGGAAGTGTGCTCCATGATTATTCTTAACTTTTTGTTTTGCTTTTAAATGCATGCTTGACTTGTAACCACTCCACAGATGTGATGCTGTGGGTTCAGAACTTCCTTCTGTTCCCATTTCCATCAGTAAACAAGGAAAGGAATTGACCTGTTTGCGAAACACAAAATGTGAAGTGAAAAGATTGTGAAGAATATGAATGATAGAATTTCAAGAAAGAAAAACATCTGGGTTTGGTGTTCTTTATATTGCAGCTAGCTTTGAGATTATTGCAATAGGGGCCGTATAACTGTGAGTTGGAATTTTGTAAAAGTTTGCTTTCACGCTGTTGTAATACACTGTAGGGCAGAGGTATTTATTTGTATTTTCAAAGATGGATCTTTATGACATAAGTGGTGCCATTAAAAGATCGTAAACATAATTGGATTTATTAAGAGTATGCTTTGTGGCATAAAAAAAAATAGACATTGCTGCTTTTAATGCTGAGTACAATTTCCTTCCTCTTTGGTAAGGCTGCCAAAAAAAAAATAAAGAAAAAGGAAAAAGAAATCAGAAGTGGAAGGGACCTGAAGAGGTCAGCTGGTCCAGGCCTGTGTCGCGGGGCAGGCTCAGCTCTAACCCGCTGCTGAGGAGTGTTTCTCTAAGCTGTGCTCAGAGGCCTCCAGCGGTGGAGATTCCTCCAGCTCCTCAGGCAATCTGTGATAGTGCTCCCTCTCCTTACTGTAATGAAGTGTTTCCTAATGTCTAACCCAAATCTCCTTGATGCAATTTAAGCCTATTGCTTCTTTTCTTATCCCCAATGGATGTGCAGAACTGTTTATTCTTTTCTCTTTGCAGCAAACATATATATTTGAAGACTGCTATGCATCTGTCGTATCTTTTCCTGCAAATAAACACTAGTTCTTTCACTTTTTCGTTAGAGGCAATTTGTTTTAATTTTCTTATTATACTGCACTTTGCTGTGTCTCTGTAATTAGCTCACTTCTTACTCGAAGACCTGAGAGCCAGGCACAGGATGTCAGACGGCCTAAATGTTGCCGTTTCCAATATGTGTGGAGAAGTTATTTCATTCGTCTTCTCTGTGATCACATGACTCTCCTCTTTATTGATATATCCATGTAAATAGCTATGTATATTTAAAGTATAGATGTATTGCTGAGGCACAGGGTGTTGCATGACAACAGCAGCGCTGATTTATGCTAAGAGATTCTCTGCAGCCCCTGGTTCTGTTATTCTTTTCTCCAGCGCTGCTGCCAGCCAGGCATTCCTTATTGTGTGCTGTGCTCTGTGCTGTTGATTATTCCCTCCTAAGGCTAGTACTTTTCATTTGTCTGTATTGAATTTTATCCTATTTTTCCCGGCTACTCCTTAATTTGCTAAGATTATTCTCAAATCTTAAGTCTCCAGAGTGCTTGCAGCACTTAGCTCTTCAGTATCCTCTTCAGAGTTAATAAATGATTTCTCTAATCCACTGGACAAGATAATTTGGAAAATACTGAATAATAACAGACCTGGGGATGACTTTTGAGGAAACCTTTGCAGTACACCGGGTAGCGCAACACTGCGCCATTGAGAACATCTTTTTTAAATCTGCTAATCAGTTTGGCACCTACATCACGGCACTTTTAGCTAGATCGTATTTCTCCTATCCGCTCAAGTTACAAGAGACAACGGAGGTTTAACTAAAATATATAGTACTTACTTATCCATAAGTCTAGTTACCTACTTCTAGATGGAAGTATGACGTTATATTATTTATTCTTGCTAAATTTATGCTGCATTATACTAATTACATGTTACCTTTGAGGGTTTGTGAATGAGTTAATATGACTACTTGCTCTAAGATTTTTTTCCAGAAGTTGAAAGTAGGTTATAGTGTCTCTAAATCACTGGGACCTGCATCCATTCCTTTCAAAAAACAAACAAAATGGAGAAAAAACCCAGGCATTTCATTTGTCCCTTTCTAGTCTTTTGAATCTCATTCACCTTCTCCAAAGCATGAGATATCCTATTAAATGGACACATCATCCTGTGATGTCTGTGCAGTGCAGTAAGGTGGATTAAATTCAAGGAGATGGTAGAAGTTATCACATGATTGGAGATTTCAGAATCTATTTCAGTGTCATTTGTGTGTTGACCAAAGTATAGAGTAGAGCTGAAAGTGGAAAATAGTTAATATAGCAAATAAATTATTTCAAATACCTCATGTGTCAATGTGCAGATCTGTTAAAATGGGCTACTGCTTAGCAAGAAGTGTTAAGTTTCCTCTCAGAAAAACAAGGAAAATACTCTGTAATGAACTTTAAGTTATGCTCCAGTATTTCACAGATTTTTAAAAAGATACCCGCTACATTCCTGTCGTGCTAAGGAACAGTGTTATCTGAGGATTTCTCCCTGGTATGAATTAAGCAGTCGGGTCTCAAGTAATCATATATGCTGCAAGGGAGTTCAGTAGGGAAACCTTTTGACGTAACCTCTCATTTTCAGATTGCTCTTTGTTGGTGGCATAACTGCTAAGTGGGGCAGAGGAGAAGCAACAGTCACCCTGGAATAGAACAGAACAATATATAAAACAAAATAAGTGCAGTCATGACAAAATGGCCAGAAATCACTGAACAAAGCAGGGAACAATCACATATGGAGAATAATGAAAAACAGACACATGATTCATTCAGATGTTCAAACACAAAAACCCTAATGAACAAGTTGGAGAGTTCTGGCTGCATTTGCTTTTTCCCTCTCCCTCCCCTCTTTCGGTCTCCCCCTTGTGCATTTCCCTTCTGGGTCTACTGTATTTGCTAATTTAAAAAGTAGGGGAAATGAAATAAAAGAAACCATTCAAGAGAAGCGTTAATCTGAAACACGTAGACTCTTCTCTTTCCAGCCCTCGCCCCCCGCCCTCTCCAGACTGGCTTGCCTTTGATAGACCTACGTGCTTAGAGCCGAGGGAATGAGTAATGGTTGTTTCACAGTACAGTTTCCATACCTCATAGCAATGGAATACAGAACAGTTAATCTGCCAAATACACAAGCCCATTTCTTACAGTATGAATTACTGTCATCTGCATCTGCCCTCGCAGACACTTTAATTGCATGCATGCAGATTTACTTCCTCATTTAATCAGGAGCTCATATGATTTTGAGCATTTTGCTAGGACCTTAGAAGATGAGTATGGGAGAATGACTAAAAGTCCAAAATCCCACCTGTGGGAATTTTTTTTTAAATAAATAAAACCTGCGAATCACAGTAATGTATAGGAGACAAACACTTGAACTGTATATTCTTCATTTTATGTATATTTTTTCAAACCATGCATGACTTGATTTGTTGAATAGCACTGTTTGTCTTAGGAGAGAAATGTGCCTAACATGATGAGGGGAACTATAGAGACTCTATTTATAATTTTAATATTTCATTATGACATTTTTCTTGTTGAAAAATGTTAGCAATGATCTATTCATTTTTAAAATACAAAAACTGGGAATGCAGATATGCAGTCATTAGAATTGCAGTGAGTTTATGGTTAAAAAAATGCCATGAGGTCATCTGTGTTAACCCACCATATATCACAAACAATTTTATTTCTCCAGTTGCCCTGCTGTTTTTAGACCAGGACTTAAAATTTACCGTGACCTATTTTATAAATTGAGAGTTTATTTGTGTAACAAAAATGGAATAACCAGAGACTTACTGTAAGTGTTGGAGATAATTGGAATAGTGTGATAAAATGCTGGTTCATATCTCCCAAAACGAGTCTGTCCTGCCTTGTCAGTGGTGCTACTCATCTGCTTAACTTCACCAACATGCCTAAGCATCCTGATGCAGTGGAGCTTAATGAGATGGAGGCTTCCGCTCTGGTGTCCTGATAAACAAAGCTTATGAGCATATGGTAGCTGTACCTCAGTTTGTATGTTAGACAATATACCTTTTTAACTTTACATTTTAGAAAGTAATTTTTTTCCACATATTTTGTGAAGATTAAAGCTTATTTGTGATCATATGAATTTATGCATTTTCACTTTATATTTATTAATTCCTGATCCCATTGTACTTGAGATGGCACAATTTGGTTGTGACTAGCAACGTGAAGCAAGTCTATGTAAAATAATAACCTAGTGAAAAAAGAGCTAAGCTTCATAGAAAGCTATTTAGTTAATAAATTTTATTTATTGGGAATAAGCTTGAATTGCAATAACTGTGCTGCGTTATTTATGATTCTCAGAATTGCCATTTTGAGAGAGGAAAAAAAATCCAGCCAAGTAGGTCTGTGCCTGATCACAGACTGTAAACTGTTCACGCTAGGAGGGCACGCACAGCGTGCTTCAAGGGGAAATGGATCTTCTAGAAAGTAAATAATTTGTAAAACAGACTTATTTAATTTTGAAACTCTAGACTTGTGTAAAAAATAAATCAATCCTATTTTTGATGCCAGGATAGACAATAGATGTGATTTTTTTGTTGTGTGTGAGTTTTGTTTATTTGTTTGTTTGCATTTCTTTCCTTTTCTTTTTTTTTTTTTTTATCCACTCCGAAGGTTTATGTAAACAGTGGCATAATAGTTCACAAGTTATTAAATATAGAATTCCATAAAAAAATTGAATATTTTAATTCTGCAGGTTTTCTGACAGTGAAACGTTTGTGAAGGCTGGGTAGAAGCTGAGTGTGGGTAGGCACTCAGCAAGTTTTGTCTGTGGCTCTGCTGATCCACTCAGTACTGACCTGTAGCAGCTCCAGCCAGTCTGGTCCTGATTCTGTGCTGAGTTGTGCCGATTTTGGTTAGCAAGCCAGCTGATAAATCCACATCTCCTGAGTTAGAAGGGCAAAGTCTTCAGCAGACTTACCTCAGCAGACAGCAATCCCCATTTCAAAACAATGAAAAAAAAAAAAAAAAAAGGCAAGTGAGAGGCCGTGGTAGGCTTTTGGACATGAAGAGATACATTTGAAGATCATAAACTTGATTGTTTTAGATTTTGTAATGTTTGGAGACTTTTTTTATTTATGTTTGGAAACTTTTTTTAGTTATGTTCGGAAGATTTCTTTAGTTTGCTTTCTGTTTTTTTGAAATGCTACTTTCACTCCTGTCTTTTTTATGAGTAAAGCTTTCCTTGAAAATTAAAAAGTGGTATTACTACGTAATCACATGAGACTAGGAGCCAATTCTTTGGGAAAAATACCTAAAGGAGACATCTAAGCACTCTAAAGGCAGACATGCATCAAAATAAAATGAAAGGAATTGCCAATAAGAAACCATGAAGTTGTTGTCTCACTGGTGAAGTCTTGTAAGTTCACACCCTACCTTATCAAATGAAAGCTTGTTCATGAGCTGCAGGCTCATGAACTATGATGCTTTATAAATTTGATAATTTTAAGAGGTTACTAGAAAGTAGATGGGGGGAAAAAATGTGCATGTATATGTTAAAAAATGTGTACTATAGGTAGCTATCCCCTTGAATTTACAGATGATGTGTTTATGGATGTTAAGGCAACATAAAGAAGCAATGGCACACAGTAGGAGCGTGCGATGCCATTGGGTAAACTATTTTCCTGGCACCTATGGGGCTGGCCAGCAGGCATTATATGTGACTTGGCAAACATGTGAGCGTTTAGCAAAATTTCACATTAGCTTGGAGGTAGAGATTCTCCTATTTGTGTGTTTTTGAATGCTTTCCACATCTGCTGTAGTGAAATAGGAAAGGATTTGATGAGTCACGCCAAGCAAGTCACCATAGCTGGAGCATTCCAGTAATGGCCACTGCCCTGCCGTAGTGAGGACTTGGAGACAAACCCACCTCCATGTCTGCAAAATGTTGCTGCACCTCAGCAAACATTCCTGACTGCGTCTAAACAGTGGTCTATCTCAAGCAAGTCCTCTAAAAGTTGCTGCTTGAGTTTGAAGCCGGGTCCTCTACAGAGGAAACTCCTTTCTAATTAGTTCCCCAGACACTTTCTTAAATGGCTTCTTTGCAATTAAAGGAAAATATTTCCTGGGTCATTATCTTTACATAAATGAACTCATGGCCTAGCAAATATTTTCCATAAGGAGACCCAAGATATTCAAGTATTCAGTGACATATCTAATCTGTGATTATTCTTAATTTACTGCTTCCAAAATTTGAAGGACCGTATCACTGGCAAATAATTGGTTTAATTTTGTTTCCTTCCAGAGAAATAAAAAAAGTAAAATTTCCATTTATACACAGTGATTAATGTTTTGATTCATTGGTCTGTATAAAACTTTGCCAATAGCTTGGCATGCGTTTGAAGTGCATTTTGGGACTGGGTAATGTTAGTAGGCTCTTAGTGGTCTCAGAAGACGTAGAAATATCTATTTCGTATCACAGAAGTGAGTAGAAGGGAAATTTATTTCTCTTTGAACAGTGGCTCATAATCAGCTTTGAAAGCTTTGTTGCAATGTGTTTGCATTTTCAACTGTCTTGCAGAATCACTGTTTTTCTCTGATGCCATGATACAGCATCTCGTCTGTCAGTAAATCTGTTAGGCCTCTGGTTGCTTGCAGATGGGTCATCTCTCCCAAAACAGTGGTACTACGCTGAGAAGTTGGTCTCAAGACCTTCAGCGCAGCAGCTGAACTGTGGAACTCCCAGGTAGACGAGGACAATGCCTGACTTCTTAGTTCCGCTAGAGCTGACTCTTAATGTGCTCTTAGAGTATACAGCACATGCAAAACAAACACTTACTTGATATAGTGACAATTTGATAATAAATCCCATCGACTAACTCTTATTGAATACGAGTACTCAACAGGAACCACTGTGAAGCAGATCTGTTAATTTAACGTGACTTCACTTCTGTGGTACGCTAGCAATCGGAGAAGTCACCGTTCACATTTTCTCCTATTAGTGCACATCCCTGGCTTTTGTTTAGAAGAGTAGAACTCTCTTACCCAAGTGAATTAAGTAAATGTTCTCTTTTCTTGGTAAATACTATACTGTGAAAGTAAAACACTAATAGACCATGCCATTGTTTTTTAAAAATCTTTCTGGATATTTGAATGCTACCTGTCTAGAGATGGCGTAGAATTGCTAGAGTAGGAATATATGTGCAGTGCAGGAGAAAATTTATAACCTCTGACAGTAAAGATGTAGCTCCCTCAATGCTGAACAAAAAACCCACCCACACCAGTTCTAGGGAAGGAACTGGTCGGCATTATTATTACTCCATCTGTTTAGCTTATAGTAGCCATGCAGTAGTAGATAGAGCTTTAGGTGCTAATTAACGATACATAAAACAATTGTACTGTACAAACCTTAACTGAAAGACAACCTTTTCTTATGGACTTTGCAGCCCAGGGCTTTGAAAAAGACCAGTATCCACAATTGATGTTAGATCCTGTGAGTAATCTTATGACTTTGAATGGAGTTAAATAATATTATTTTTTTTTAAATACTGAATTTTCCAAAAAAGAAAACCCCAAACCAGACTTTCAGCTCTCCTGAGAATAGTCATACATTTGGTTAACATTTAGTGAGGTTTTTTTTCAACACAGAATGTTTTGAGGAGAGCTAAATTTATATATGAGAAAAGGAGGAGGCCATGTTAGGGGTGGTAGAAACTATTCTTCTACTTGGTGAAATAGTTTTTGTCCAACTGGGTCTTCCTTGGGACCAATGATCGGCTGATGTTTTGTTCCATTAGATGGCACTGGTGTGATATGTGGTTTCTCTGGACCCCCAAATTACAAGTTTGATTTAAAAATTACAAATGGTTCCATTTTTCTTTTAAAAAAACATGTCTTAGTTTGGTTTATAATTTCAGAGTCTCCAAGATATCAATTTTTTATTCATGTAGAATTTTACAATGTGTTGATTAGTTTCAAGCAAATATGCTAGAAGACTGGGACTTTCAGATACAACCAAGTTAAAAATTTTCAGAACATGGGCAGCTACATAGAGTGGAGAGGAGACTCGGTGCTCCCACAGAAGGAAGTGCAGGATGGGTTTAGTTTTACTCCACCTAAAGTAACCACAGTACATCACCACTTGCTGTTCTGTGGTGGAGCCAGAGCTTGCACTGGTTTTCCCCAGTGAGGAATTTGGGAGGGAGGTATGGGTACTGGAGAGGAGGGTGGAAGCAGTAAGAAATACTTGGGGTGGGGAATTTGAGTTACTGCAGCAAGTTGTAGTGTCGCAGTTGGGATAGGATGTAGGCAGAGACAGGAAAGACAGGGGTCAAATGTATGAAACAGGCTTGGTTCACTTGCTCTTAGAATAACCTGTTTTATTCTAGACAAGGGAGAAAACCAGAAATTTAATTTGTTTGGTTTTTTTTTTTTTTTTAATCTCTATAAAGATCTTTCAGCCACATGCCCTTGTTACTTGCGGTATTAGTTGTGGTGTTGTTGTTTATTAACTTATTAAATATGGAGCAGTAAACACCATTTATTTTTAAATGAATTAAAATGGACTTGTTGCCCTTCATGGCTTTTTATTAATTGAATATTTTTGCTAAGCTGTCTGCTTTCAGAGCAAAGGTTGCAGCCAGGAGATGGGGGTCAATGGGTCCTCCATTTAAATGCATGTTATCTCTATGTTAATTGCCTGCATATTTAACCAACCAAGCATGTCATTCTGCAGAAAGGAAAGGTTTTAACCATGAAACGGCAAGAAAAAGTTTGTGTGACCTGGTTTGCGTGAGGTGTCTTGGTTGCTCTTGTCAGTCACTTCACCTCACAGTAAATTGTGGGGTAAATTGCACATTCTTGGTAGAATATATCTTTTAAAAAAGCCCCTAAAGTGAGGAAAAATCAGTGTTCAGAATTTTGGTGTTTATTTTTTGTTTATTTGTTGCACATTATCTTAATAGGTATTTCCTTTTTAATAAAAACAAATGTAATATGGATAGTTATTAGAGAAGAAAGTCATGGAACAGACATTAAATATACCTTGAGTTTTGGAGACAGATACATATTTATCAGGTTGGGTGAATTTGAGTTCTTACATCAGAAAGAATTGCATAGCTACTGCTTGCCATGCTCTACTTTCTTGGGCTCTTACTGTTAAAATAGTTGCACTTAAAGGAGAGGGATGTATGCCGTGCAACAAATTCTTCTGAGGCTGCTGGGATTAGTAAGCCTCTGTTTTGTGACTGCTGCGTTTTCTCTAGTGTGTAGTCATGAGGTTGAGTTTTTGGAACTTAAAGTATTTGAGATTGCTGCCTCTGTCAAATTTCTTTGAATAGGGTCAGTCGGTTCAAAAGTTATGGGGAAGGAGGGGCTGATGGGGAAATACATGTAGATATTTCTGCAGTATATTCCTTGCCTTGATTTTTACTCCTTTTGTAACAGTTCCTAGAATTCAGTTTCCCTTCTTGAACAAATATGGAGCTGACATTTCTGTGGACAGTTCAAAGGGCATAATTTTATAATATGCAACTGGAATTTTCTCCCATGTGCATCACTACATTTATCTGCATTTAATTTCTTCTGCTGGTTTATTACCCATTTGCTGAGTTTAATAAGGTCCTTCTGCAGTCCTCCGTAGATGCCCCCCCCTTGTTTTCTCTTATGAATAATGTTATCACCTCACTGCTTAGCCTCTTCTTGTCATTTAGAAGCAAGTCATGCAGTATGGATCCTGGCAAAGCTCCATGTGGAAGTCCATTGGTGCTGTTTCCCCTCTTTTAAGAAAGTCCATGCCTTCTACCCTCTTTTTTTTTTTAATCTTTTAACCAATTGTTTATCCAAGAACTTTCCCTCTTCAGCCATGGCTGCTTAGTTTCCTAAGAAATCTTTTGTGAGGACCTTGTCAAATCCCTTTCGGAGATCCGAGTGGACTATATTAGCCAGATCACCCTTATCCACAGGCTTGTTGACCTTTTCAAGGAACTCCAATAGGTCTGTGAGGCAAACCTATAAAAGCCAGGTTAACTCTTTCACCCTATTGTATTTCCATTGATTTTTACTCTGTTTGTTTAATTTCTGGTAATTTGACACCAGGTTTACAGACCTGTAGGTACCTGGATCTCACCTGGGGTCTTTTCAGAACATTGCCACCACGTGTCCCACCTTCCGGTCCTCAGGTACAAATTTGGTTTTAGAAAAGAAGCTGCACATGACTTATTAGCATGTGTGGTCACCTATTGCGTCCTGGAGCTCTTTTCAAAGGGTAATGTGAATACCATCTGTTGTTGCAATTTGTTAGTGTTCACTTTTGTCAATTTGTCCCATAACCTCCTCTGTGGTCATTTCAAATTAAGAGTTGCATCTGTTCTTCTGGGCTTCCAAAGCAGCTGCTTTCTGAAACAGCACCTAAAAATGTGATCTTTGTGTTATATCCCATTTTGCCTAATCTGTGTAGGGATAATTAAGGGCTTTCTGCCCTTACTGCTTTTCTGCGTCTTCCTCTATTTTGCAGTTGGTGTTGCCACCCTGGCAGGGCAGCCGGGAGTACAGACGCAGCTCTCCAGTAATGTACAACTACTGTTCTTTGTGTTTAGGGCTGGAATTTCAGTTCTTCCAGGTTCTGTGTTACTTGCTGCCACTCCTGGCCTGATCATTTCTCCACCACTAGTGCGACCTACTCTGTCTGTGCCATGTGTGTGGTATCTTAGCGTTCTGGTGATTTGCTCATTACCTCACTTTCACAGTCTTTCTAGTATGTAAGTGTTTTCTTACTGTAGTACGTATTCCAGTTCACCCATCTTATTTATTAGAGTTAGGGAGCTGCTAATGTTTCAGTTGTGTTGTTGGCACCATATTTGAGGGACTCCGTGGTTACTTTCCATCCCAGTATGTCCACTTACGTTCTCTGGCCTGTTATTTGTTTGCAAGACGGATAGATCTAGTGATCACGCTCTGCTTTTCTCCAAGGTTACCAACTCCCCCGTCTGTTTGCCTGATCAGAGAGAGAGACTGTCATCACTCCAATCTGGTCCTTCCTTCTGGTTAGCTCCCAAGTTCTAGAGGAACACTTTCAATGCCAGAAGATGCAAAGTCAGCAGCACTCAGTGGGGAAGATCCAGCACTGGCTCACGTCCTGCTTCACCACCTGAATGCTGCCTTGAGCTGACAGCTACTGTAACGGACTTGAGTCTGCTATGTGACACTGCTGAAATATCCTCTGTGAACCTCTCCTCCCTCTCTGTTAGCAGAATATGGCTTGAGTGCTTCAAAGTGATGTCCCTGAAGGTGCAGCTGCTGAACTTCACTGTCTCATTCAGTCTTTCCCTGCCCTTTTTTTGGGTCTTTTTCTTTTGCTGTCCTGCTCTCGGGACCCAGAATCTCCTGCTGAAGACAATAAGTTGTCCACACAGTGCACTCATGAGTGCAGCTCTCCCAGGGGGAAGACGTTGAGATGATAGATGGCCTAGTAAACTGGGTAATTCCCGTCTTAATTTCTTCTCTCTGAGTATCTGATAGGATTATTTCTTCAACTTCTTTCTATTCAAGTAACTTGTCTGACCTCCTGTTACTGCCCTAAGGACAAAAGCTAGAGTTGTCTCCTCCTTCCATACAATCAAACTCATGCTCTTATGGTCTCAGCTTAGTTCGTGGAAATGTTGGGGCTTTTGTTACTCAAAAGAGCGTAGAGAGGGATTGGTGAGGAATGGAAGACATAGCATTTAAGAGAACATTTTAAAAACCAAAGCAAAATAGGAAAGGCGCTGTCTATGGAGAAATTGGTGTCTGGCATTAGACAAGGGAGAAAAACATGTACACAGTGCTGGCAGCAAGAATAAGTGAGGGTAAACGGACCGTGATTAAATTATGGGTGAAATATGAGTGAGAGTTCTGACCACCAGAGCAGCGAAGTTTTGGTACGGGAGGTCAAGAAAGCTCAGTTTTTATGACAGGAGTTGTGGCATGAGGCTACTTGAGAGTGGGATGAGGGTTCAATTACCAACTTCTTTTCCAAACACATGCGCTTATTTCATAGAGTTCCCCCAATATTCTGAGTTTGGAGTCAGGCAAATGTTGTCAGATGCAGCTTTTTAGTGCGTAATTTCATTAAACTGCTACAATAACATAAATAGCTGCACCTCTGCAAGGAGTGCTGGGGAGGGAGCTGGGAGAGTTCTCTCTTTAGGGCTGCTCTCTTTGGGGCTATTAAAGCCAAATGTGGGAGCTGGGCTCAGGTGGATGGTGACTCAGGGCATTTGGGCTGTGGGACTCTTCCATGCTGTCTGCCACCCTTTTAAACAAACCTGTCCCTGACTGGCTGCATTGGGGTGCATGGGGGCAGAGGCAGGGAGCTGCGATGGTTTGACGAAATGCTGGGGAGCAGGAGCTGGAGGAGTGAAGTGTAGCTCCGTTAATGGTTCATCTCTTGCAAGTTATGTGCATGTTTGCCAGTGTGAGGCCTAGGAAATGTCTGTAGGTTTGCACGTTAAAGAAAATAAAATAATTCCAAAATGGATTTTGTCAAATTAACCTTCAAAAGCCCAGAAGGTGAGCTCACTGTGTTTTCGGAGTGAGGACAAGGCAGAGGAATGGCTCCTCGATTATTATAACTGGAAGTTGAGACTATCACTCAGTCATTTCATATTAATAAGTCTCATAAGAAAATGGGATTTTCAGATTATGATTTTAAAGCCCCATGTTCTGCTGTGTTTTAGGGAAGAGTGGAAGCACATGTTGCCCACAGGACTAAGTGAAACCAGAAATTTCATTTCAGTTTCAACAGTCTTTACTGACACTCTGCTCCTAGGTTTGGCATTCCTGAAAGAGAGAAGTGGAATGTGAAAGGGGAGAAACTTTCCAGTCAACATTTGGTTTGAATTTACATATAACGTTAAAACAGAAAAGGAAAAAGAAAAAAGGAAAAAAAGTGTCATTATAATTTAGGTGTAGGTCCACTTTAACCTCAGAAACAGTAGCTGTTCTGTAAACCTTCCGTGTGCCTTTCATTCTGTATAACTGCATCAATATCTCTACGTTGTTATGTTATCCTGGTAAATAGGGATTTAATCGAGAAATTTTGCAAAACAGAAATGTTTGGATTGGCATACAGAAAAGTCTGCTTCTTTATTTATTTTACTTATTTTATTTATTTTATAAATTAGATAGTTCCCCACATTCCTTCAGAAAACGGAAATAAGATGTAATATTATAGCTTATCTCCTCTCTAGTAGAGGTCCACACTGTAGATCTAGTCTGTGCTATTCAAGACATTGTAAGAAAATCTCTGAGATAGGGTGAAGAAGGCCTTCAGTTTTAAGACCTCAGTTGCCCTGTGCAGAGCAGGGTTATCAAGAAGCTTGTGAGGTGTGTGTATATATATATATATATATATATATATAATATATATACGATATGTCTATATGTGTGTTGAACTACTAAATTAGAAGTTGATGCATCAGTCCATCTCATATAATACCTTGCATTGTTATAATGCAAGAACTGACAATTGTGAGCATTTAGATGCAAGTGATACAAGTCACAATCTGTAAATAGTAACAAAATATAATTTTGGTCTAGTGATAAGCTTTCCTAGAAAGAGTAATTTAATTATCAGTCACAAGACTGATGTTGACATTTGAAGTTGACAGTAAGGTTCAACTCATTAATGTTTCCATTTTGCATGAGTCCTTTACTCTGCCTTCTGAAATTTCTGAATTTAAAAGGGCTACCTTAGGATGTGTGTACTTAGCATTAGGTGCGTGCTGAAGCACAGTACTGAAGAAGGACTTGAGTTTCACTAAAATCAATCTTCTTCATAAAATGTGTGTCAACTCTGATGCATCCTGGTGTGTAAACTTGCTATTACAAGACCTGCAACTGTTACCATTTATACTGAGCCATAGACCTCAGTATTTTGTTTTATAGTACTGTTAGAAGTATCACAGGCCCGAGGATGTATTTGAAAAGCTTCCTCTCTCTTTTGTGATGATGTAAAGGTAGTGCTGCCAGGTTTGACGTGCTTGGAATGAATTTGATCATTATAGCTAGGCTGTGTGTCAAAAACGTTATCTCCATTATTTCAGTGAACCCTGACTACATGTTTAAGATGGTAACCTCGTGGAGCAGGTATAGCACTCACTTGAAGAGGACATTACATTCCTGGCACTTATGTTGGCTGGCCTGCATGCTTGTTTGAAATGTCCTGTTTGGATCCGATGGGTCACTTTTAAGATTTGGGGCTAAATCTGCAAATATTTGTCTGCTGCTCTCAAAAGTGAGACACGGAGTCGTGCAAAGCATTACGCTTACCTGCCTCAAAAGCTGTGGTACTTTTGGGAAAACACTGCATTGCTCCTTTTGATAAATGCATACTTGTTCTGCTTACACTATTCCACCTGAAGCTGTGCACGGATGACTTTGTGATTTTGATGTGCAGTTCTGCAAACTCTTACCTCTATGCATATCAGCGTGAATACCTTCTTTAATTATTAAATGGGAATGCAAGATGAGTAAGAACTTCTGGAAAGCTCAGAGTTAGTGCAGAAGAGGAGAGGACCTTTTGCTTTGCAAGCTTCTGGGAGGAAAGAAGGTATTTTGCACCAACTGGCAAAGAGCTTACAGGGCATACTTCCAAACTTTCAGAAAAAGTTTCCCACAAAGACTTTTTTTTTTTTTTTTTAAAGTCATGCTGCAGGAATTAAGTTGGAGATATCACTGACCGAAAGGACATTTTTTCTGAATGAGCCGAGAACCAAAGGAAATGACTCCGAGGTTTGAAATCCTTTTATTTCCTCTGTGGAAGTTATCTGTGCAGCTGAAATGAACCATTCTGGCTGGCTCCAAGCCAAACTTTATGGGAACTGAGATTAGGAAGTTCTATGGTCAAAATAGCCATTGAACAAATTGCTTCCAGTTTAAAGCCTCAAATTTCCTGATAAAGCTGCACCGTTTAACCCTTCCTCTTTCTTTTTTCACTTGGGTGAATGACCTGCCTGTTATTGGGCACATACTGTTTATCCAGTTGTGGTCCCTGCAGTACTCTCAGAATTGCCTGCAAAGCATTTGCTGATTTTTACTTTTATTTGAGATAGGTAGAACAAAACCCAGAAAAATGTTAAGACAGCTTTGAGTGATGTTTCCCGCTTAAAATAGCAGGAAAACTACTGTAAATAAGAAATCAGGTTACCAACTGGATTGCGGCATTTTCATCTTGCAGTCCTTTTTGAAGGAATGCTTTGTTTTGTTTTCTGGTAGGGTTAGCTGGCTTGCTTGACCTTTGTGAACTAAATGAAGAGGCAGCAGCGATAGCAGTCGTGCCACTGAACTGCCGTATTTACTCCAGAAAGCGCTAAAAACCAGTGTGCTGTGACTAGAGCACTAAGCCTGGCCTCTGAATGCTGTGGCATGGGCTAGCTAATCTCCAAAGTAGCAAAAAACTTGAATTAGAACAGTGAAATTCTACATCTTTGTTTATGGATTTCTTTCCCTGTTGCCTTCAAACTGTTTTGCCTGTGGTAGGTAAGTGCATGCTAAGGAAGGCCCGGAAGGGTGGCAAAGAGAGTCAGTGCTGGAATCGAGAACAAAGTCCAGGTGTGCTGAAGCACCTGACCCTGCAGTGTGTCGGACTACACTGAACTTCTGTACCTACTTCTGTCACCTCGTACTCAAGCCCATCTCTTTATCATGTGGTCAGTGTTTCAAAGCAGAGCTTGTCCGATGTGGGTGTAGGCTGCGTTTTGGGCAGTTGTTGAAGAGGATGTTAGTAACTGTACGATGGTCATAGAGATGTGACAGTATGTGGCCGCATCCTCTCTTTCTGTCCCCAGCAGCACTGTTTTACTTCCCAAAGTATATATGCCTTTGTACATACTTTGTGTATCATGCATTAGTGCCTTTGCGCAACCTAAATTTAAAAGTCCTAAATATTAGGCAGGTGTTTCCATCATTTCACCTGAGAGACTAATTCCCGAAATAATAAAACTCATTATTAGTAAGGTTTTTTTTCCTTTGTACTCAGCCTAAATTTTGCTTTTCTTAATTTAATCCCGATACTCTTCATTATCCCTCCTCCCCTACCTCTGGGCACCACACTAATTAATTCATCTCCCTCTTTGGTTTTTTTGCTTTTTACCCTTCAATATTGTAGTTCAATGTTACAATGCATTCCTCTTTTCTTCTATTTACTCAGCCCAACAGATATATTTTAGCTCCAGCAATCTTTCCTTGTAAAACTATTCCTGCTGACCTCTTTCAATGTCATTGTTCATCAGTGAACAAACCCTCTGGTTTGTTTAAAAATCGCTGGTATCAAAGTGATCAGAACAAGATGCATTACCCCAGGTAAGTGTGTGAGTGATGTTACAAACTGGGAATTTATGTCAGTGCCCTTAAACCATTTTTGTTTGCTTTCTCTTGGGCTTTTTTTGAGGGGGGAGAGATTAATCATAATTTTTTATGATAAGTTTTGAAATCAAACTGGAGTCTGACACTTCTTAAATGTACTTAGGAAGTCCTATTTAATAAATATTTAGAGTATAGGTGATTTTAATAACTTGATGATTTTCAAGATGTGTTATGAACATGTGTGACCTGGCATAAACCTTCAAAAGGCTCAGTTTGCCGGTGTCTCCTTTTCAAGCAGCACTGTTGCTAGAATGATTTCTAAACATTTATTTCCTATTCTTCCCTTTGTTGGTAATATGAATAATCAGCCTCTCTGTTACTTAATGACATTCTCTCATGTATTTGTAGACAGCTATCACATCTGTCCTCCTTCTTTTTCCCTTTTATTATCATCTCTGTCTTAGACGTAATATGCCAGTGCATGTAGACTTAAGCAAGTCACTAATGAAACAAATGCCTAGTCTGTCATTAGTCATCTGAATCTTGACCAAACCATCATTTCTTCTCTTCCTTCTTCCAAAAAAGAGCACCTATGATAATTTGTCCACTTAAAAGTCTGCCCTTCAGTTACAAAGGGAGCACGATATCATCCATGTTTTACCAATCATCTTAAAAATAAACGAAAAAACCCAAACAGAAATCCCGAGCCCAAGTCCCAGATGATGAGCAAATAAAGGCTGGAGAGAGCACGTCCTTGTCATCTGACAAATATAGTATATACCACCACAAAAAGCAGGAATGATGTGAGCTTTGCCTGGAAAAAACAAATCACTTATTAGAGACTTGTCTGTTAGGATACGCTGGCCAACTCCTGCAAATAGTCCTGTAAATTATCATTTGATGGTTCCGCAGGGCTTTATTTTTCTGTTAATCATTCTGTCAAAATGTTATCTGTAGTTTTCTGTCACCTGACAAAGAGGAAATCCTCTCTGGACCATGTTCGCATGGAAGATTGATTAGGAGGAAAGGCCAAGCTCTGTGAAAGCAGTGATGATGCTACTTGGCCTGAGGAAAATTGCTGTAGGCCAATAATAAATGCTAAGCAGGAAAATTAGGAATAAGGAGTACTCCAAAAGGATACTCTAAAGCCATGCATTTTTAGTCCTTACCTTAGAGATGATGGAAGACTCCTAGTTCATGCAACAGGAGCAACTAGTAAGCCCAGACTGGAGAACTGTCACAAATAATGGACTGCTGTTAGCTCAAGAGGTTGCAGTTAATAGGCATGTGAAGCGATTTTGCAGTGTCTGTATTTAAATGGATCAGCAATAGGACTAAATTATTAATAGTCAGAACCTTTATTCCTTAAAATAGTTTAATGAATTTAAGATCTCCTCACAGGAGGTCTGTTAGTCTATTTTGAGATCCTTTCACAGAAACTCATGCTTACAGGAGGAGGGAGGGAGAAGTAGTCTTTTATCCAGAGTCACAGAGGGAAGTGTTGGCAAAGCTAGGATTAAACCTTCTGAGTTTTCTTTACTGTCGTATGTGCATCTCACAAAACTTTACAAGTGTCTTCAGGAGGTAAAGAATTAATAAAAACCATTTAGGCCAGAAAAAGACTGCATTAATTGGTGTAAACAAGAAAAAAAAAAAACCAACAAACCGCTGAGTCCTGGGAAGTGAAATATAATTGCTAAATGATAAATATATAGTCTGTATTTTAAAATCCCATACAGAAAATTGAGTTTGAAAGTGAAGATGGCTCCTTTAATTCCATGTTTTTCGTATTGCACAATTGTAGGAAATGTACTGATTTCTAGCCATGCAAGCTACTAAACTACTACGAAAATTCCAAATTTATCTACTAAAAACATGCAGCAGTACCCATCATGCAGATAGTAACTACAGTGACTCAGGTAAATAAAAATGTGGTAGTAGTTCTGGATAAGCACTTGAGGATATGTTCCCATGCACATGCTTTTGAATTGATAATGAATTTATTGTGGCCATACGTCTTTGTGGTCATTCTCCATTAATATTTGTACGCAGCGAGTTTCACTGCTGTCAGTGTTCGTGAAAAGTACTGTTTTAGATTAGTATGAGACACATTTTAGTCTTTGGGGGAGCAGAGTATTCCATCGGCATTTGTCATCAGAAAGCAGGAGCCTGGTCACGGTACTTTCCTGTTTTAAATTTAAACTCGATGAGCTCAGCACTTTGTTTTTTCTGGAGAGAATCAGATGAACTGCTGAATGTAATGTTACACAATGGTTTTGGATAGTTAAAAAAAATTCAGACAACTGTATTTCCTCTTTAAATGATTGACTGGAATGCTTATGTTGTTCCTAGAAAACCTTAAATGTATGTAAGAATGTATGTAAGACTTGTTATTTAAGTAGGCTACTTTCTTGCCTAATCATATCATTGAGTTCTGAAATAGTGTTGTCATTACAAATTGCTATAAATTATCTATTAATATTATAAATATACGATTTTTACAACTCCCCTAATTTTAAAAAAAAAATTGTTGTTTTGAATTGGACATTTCTGGAAGGCTGAGCTTGAAGAAATTAGTAATAAAACTTCTGGTGAAATATTGGTGCTTATTCATTTATAAATACGGCAATACATTTTTCTGATTTGCAAACACTTGAAAAAATTTTGAGTTTTCCTTTGAACATTATAATATAATAATATATGTTGTAAAAACAGTAATTCTGTACAGTGTTGATATCTTAGGTGGTTTAAATCACCACAGGTGGCTGTTTTGCACATAGGAAATACTGTAGCTGTGTAACTGTTGCGATTCAATGATTGAATCGTATAAACTCTCTTAACCTATGAGTATCTTCTTATCAGACCTGTCTTTTAAAAAATGCAGAGTTTGCAGCAGTTCCCATCAGTCTAACTTTAGTTTCTCCCTCGTCTTTTTCTTTTTTTTTTTTTTTTTTTTTTTTTTTTTTTTTTTTTTTGTAACTCTCGGTCTGATTTCCTAATCTATTGTTGGAAGCAAAGCTAACACACACAAATCCCACGGGCATCTTTGTCCCCACATTTACGGCTTCTAAATTGCTGTTCCTTGACTGATAATTCTTTTCTTGAAACCACCTAGGCCGAGGTATTGCCAGTGGAAATCAAGAGTCATTCTTCCAATGTCATTAGTTACTGCATTGCCATGAAACTTGTTTTGTAGCAGTGAGCTCCTCGGTGCTTGGAGGTGTAAGATCCTGTAGAAGGATTGAAGCAGAGCTGGTGCTGCCATCTTTCATAGTAAAGGACTAGAAGTGACAGCCAGCTCTTCCCTTGGCTGACTTAAATACTCGCTATAAAAATAAGTATAGTCGTGCTGCATTCAGTCATTTTGTGTGGTAGTATATGCTAACACCGGCAATGGGATAGAGGAGATGGTGTTTTATATTCATTGGGCTATGTAGTTGGGAATCTGCTAGTCACATGTCTCCGATGCTGTTATTTCCAGTAATATTCTTCATGTTGAAGCTTCTTCCAAATGTCTGAACTACTGGCAAGAGGGGGATGAAATTCTCTTTGCAACGTTCTTCACTTTTTTTTTTTTTTTTTTTTTTTTTTTTTTTTTTTCCAGGTA